>CM033649.1:18451307-18588358 GCA_019512145.1 Engystomops pustulosus | reverse complement strand
TCACTATCCCCCAAGCGGCTGTGTATGAGTTCATACAATCAGGTTGATCCTGTCTGCACTGATGCAGAAACATACTTGTTTAATCCTGAATTGAGTGGTTTGCTAAAAAACAATTATACAATTATGATAATGAGGCTCTTCTCTCCAGTGGCTGCTTGGCGCTTCTCTCTTACCCTAATTATGCACTGCTACAGAGAATGATGTAATCACTGTGTTGTCCGACAGGCAGAATTAATCAACTGCTTGCACCACCCCCAAGCTGCTGTGTATGAGTCATACAATTCAGATTGATCCTGTCTGGACAGTTCAGGAAGCCTTGTGTAATGTGTTTATGTACGGCAGCCAGTCTGCACCCAGCTTTCCCAAAGTCCTGAATTTTATAATAGTTTTTTAGCAAAACCACTTGGATAAGGGATGAAAACAGATATTTTCTGCATCAGTGTAGCTACAGCATTCTGAAGGTATGTTTGGTTCATAATGTTCAAATCAAATGGTATGATTTTCCTTTAATCTATTCTTTTAACCTGACTAAAGGTCCTGTCTTTCTTTTTGATGTAGTATTCAAGATGCTTTTACTAAAGACAAAACTCTTTTTCTGTTTGTGGCCATGGAGTGCCTGTGAAGGTTTTCGCTAGCATAATTGGATGTTTTATAGATTTTTTTAGTCATTAATTGGAGCCTTTATCTAAATTTAATACAGCGAAGGTAAAGGTGGACACATGTGTATGAGAGATGAGCGTCTCACCGGAGGCAGGAGAATATTAGGTGTTATTTCTAGATTTTATCCATCAACATTTATCTGCAGTGATTGTAGCAGAAATTGTATAGGAAAAATATCCCCTTGACTGTATACCATAAGGTGCGGCTCTATACAATGATATTTTAAATGCAGCATCAAGTCAGACCTCAGTTTCCATGTGAACCGACAAATGAACGTCTCTAGTTAGTTGAAAAACAAACATCAATCGCATAGAAATCAGTCGATAAACTGTTATTAACATTTAATTATAAAGTGCCAATCCGTTCTGCAACACTGCACAAAGGGGATTAATTACATTTATATAGCCGAACGTCAATGGAAAGGACAGGTGCCTTGGGTCCGATGGCCGTATACAAAGTGTGTGAAGAGAGAAGTGAGAACAAAAACTCTTAAAAAATTAGAGAACTATCGATGGAAAAGAGCGAATAAACCATCGAGACTGCATTGCCTGGGACCACGAGTTCTAAAATCACATCTCAAACAGGCTAGACATGAGAAAATCATTCAATTCGATTAGTCGCAAGCTTTTTGAATTTTTAAAGTATTCGATTGTGTCCAAAATCAAATTAGTAATGTACACTGTCACTCCAATTGGCCTGGAAATTGGTACAATAAACTCCTCAATCCTCTTAACTCATCTTGATTCGTAAATTTATCCAAATTTTCCTTCACCCTTCCTTCTCCTTCCAGCCTGGCTCCATTCTAAAAAATCCCTCGGGAGCAAATCAGAAAATTTGGTATCATTTGTTCGATTGCCACACGGGGTGTGGGAGGTCTCTTGGGGCTAGAGTCTGTGGACTCCCTGGACCACCGTGGGATGATGGTAATAGCCGCAAAACGGGACAGGAGTCTAAATGGCCCTGGTCTTCGCAAAGCGGATGGTCTTGCTGCGGCGGGGGTGCCACCAGGTCGTTCTACGGTGTGACTAGGCCCGCTGTGGCAGCCAAGGTAGGGACAAAGGGAAAGCAAGACCTCGAGGAAGGCAGGACCTCTGGAAGGCAGGACCTCCAAGATGGCAGGACCTAAGGTGGCAGACCTCAGATGACCACCGGGAATACAGGATGACCCCCTGAAATACAGGACCGCCACAGAATACAGGACCGCCACAGGAATACAGGACCGCCACAGTATACAGGACAGCCACAGGAACACGAGAACACCACAGAACACGGAACATCACAGGAACCGGGAAACATTGAGGCGTCTGAAAACACAGGGAAAAGGACCACAGGAGGCTTCACTTCGTGGAATGACTTAAAATCCTGCAGAGAGTGAAGGGAGGTGCCAGATTATAAGGGCGTGCCGATTAGCCAGCGCAATTAGGAGGACGCAGGCCCTTTAAGACTGATGAGCTGGCAACATGTGCGCCCTAATAGCGGGAGACGAGCGGCCTAGTCCAGAACCAGACATTGTGCCTACTCGGACCGACGCAAGCAGGAGCTGGACAGGGGGCTGACCGCGCCACACCGATGGCACGGGTGTACGGATCTACGGTACGGCGTGACTTCCGTGATACAAACCAGATTCACACTGAACCAACCAATGGATTTGCCCATCTGTAAACAAGACCTTCCCATGGGCTTCTACCTGTACAGTCCTCACTCTCTACAACACTGCAATGGGCAACAGGTTCATCTCAATGTCTATCCAACTCGGCACTAGAAGAGAGTAGGGCGCCTTAGACCCACAATGCAATAGGGTTGTGGCACTGCCAATTCTGTCCATTTCCTGGTAAAAAAATTTGAATTGAAAGTGAAGAGATTAAATATAGCTTTTTGTTCCTTTGTGTGGACAACAAATATGAAGGACAGGCTGTTTCCATCTTAGAGGCATTGTATAAAACATACTTAGGTCAGAAGACCACAGGCTGGGCAGTGAGCCCAGTAAGCAGCATGTTTTCTGTAACTAGGGATTGATGTTCTTCACAATTAAAGAGGTTCTCCAGAACTAAAAATATTGTTTCCAATAAAAAGCTTATTTTCATTATGCAATTAAACACTTTTCTAAAAATGATTCTTAAAAGCTGCTTAATATTTTTTGTCCCGTCTTTATTGATGTTAAGTTCTTTCTCATCAGAAGAAATGCTCCTTCTCAGTTTGCTTCAACCACTCTCACACTGTTTTCTGAGATTCAGCAATGTTTATGTCTCTGCTGGATTGAACCTACAGCTTTCGCCCCCAACCCCTGTCATCTACCCAAAAGCATTGGTCAGGGTCTTTAGTAGATGTTCCCTACTCTAACTTCGGGGGAACAGACACAAGTGACTTCAAATGGGAGCAGGCAGGCAGGCTTAGAAAAAGGCAGGAGGAAAGACAAGTTAATGTACAGAGGTTGGCTCAGGCTTGGGATATACAGGTTCTGGCTGGGGCCGGGAGTAGTCAATTTCTCCAGCCCCTGGATGCCGCCCCAGCAACTGACTAGTTAGGCCCTTCAGTACTTAACCCCAAAAGAGAAACACACAGAGCCTAGACAATGACATCCCCAGCTTCCTTTAAAACAGACACCCAGCTTATAACAGAAATCACTCTGCAGGCTGCAAGCAAACCCACTCAGCAAAATAGTCCTAGTGAGATCACTAGGCTCACAATTGAAAAACCCGAATCAATACAGAGGATTCTGGTACCAGGAATGTGTGATCCAGAACGTTTGTTTGATATGCTTGGTATGGCATCCTTTGTCCTAAAAGCTTCTATTATAATAGGCTAAATTGCTGCAGGGGCTACTGGGGGCATCACCATGCAGAGGGAATCAGTAAAGCTCCCGGAGCAATGGAAGGCGCTGCACAAGTGCAAACCCGTGGATGTCACAATCATCACAGACGCACAAGGGGCTTCTCTGTAGCGCTGCTGGACCATGTAATAGCCCTAGCCCCCAGAGATGCAGAGGCTATGGTTAATCTACTGGTAATAGCAGAGGCTATATCTATGTTATAGTAACCCGTGTTTGTTTCTGTGACCTATGTTACAGCCCCTGAATCATTAATGGCTCCAGTGCCCCCTCGGCTTTCCGAAACAACTGTAGTGTTTTGGTCAAGGCATTTATTCTGACCTTAGCACAAGGTCCAACACCTCATATATTCACCAGCACAATGGGACAAGAAGTTATAGATTATTACACTAAACATGGAGTAGAACATCAGTTCTGGGGAGGAGGGAGACACCCTAAGGTACATACAAACAATCATCAATAAGGATAAGCTACGTTTTTGTTGGTTGCTCCTCCATGATGCATCTCAATAGTTTTATGCCCTCAAGGATCTTGGCTGGACTTCTAGATGTCAAGAAACTTGTACCACTTGTGAATTCAGCTTCCATCTCCAGAGCTGGATACTCACATATAAATTCAGGCTACTTCCCACACGTTCTCCAAGCACCCAGAAGCAAAGAATAGCAAATGGAGACAATAGATCGAGCTGCCTTGTCCTGTAGATGTGATATGGAGCCGACCTCATTTTCATGGATCACATAAACTTGGATCATCATATCCCCTCCCTTCTCATCTGAATCTATTAATAATTTCCATATTACATGCTCTACAACTAAAACGCATTTTGTTTCCAACCTACAAAAATATCATTCGAGCACCACATGGAGCAAGTCATAAAAGGAAAACTTGAGCAGAAAGTTAGCGAACTGCCTTCTATAACATAAAAAAAAACACTGCATTTATTTTTTAGCAGATTAAGCGCTTAAAATACAGAAACCTGCCAAAACAGCAAGTTCAAAAGTATCACTATATATAAGGGAAGAAGAAAGCAGCAGATAAATCCCCAATGTGACAAAATTGTGAAATGATTCACACAGCCAGAAGAAATCACATGAGATGGCTTACATTGTCGATGCCACTAAAGTGTTGAAAAATATCGGAGCTTTAAAACTAAAAAGTTAAAACACGTCTTCTACAACACTCGCAAAATAAAAGTACTAATAAAATAAAGTTAGCACTGACTATAGACATCCTTACAAAATGAAAACATCACTTATTACAGTATGAGAAATCACAAAAGGGAAAATGGTACATAAAATAAGGCCCAGTTCACCACTGCGTTCGTACCTCCATCATTATCTTCTGTCACTAAAACAATAACAGAACTCTACTAAAATGTTCATAGGTTTCGATAGAACTTTATAGCCTCTGTTAGTGTCCAGTTCCACCACTTCCTTTATCCCTTCGTTTTTTAAGAAGCCAAAATTTGATGGAAAGGTAAAGCGGTTTTTTTCAGTCTTAAATAACGAGCCTAATGGAAGTCATATAAATGGGCAAAAATGGAAAACCATTGAAATTTAAAGGAATTTCAATTGCTCCATTGTTTATTGTTGCAGCAACAAAAAGGAGTCCAAAAGGGAGTGTATCGACCCTAGTCAGTGGTGACAAACTTTGGCACAAGAGAAATTGGCACTCAGAGCCCTCGTGTGGCACCCATGCCAGTGACTAGCACAATGTTTCAGACAGGACCGAGGTCTCATCCTGCAGCCCTCAGGCAGCCAGGACGTGCTCTCAGGGTTATTTTAAAGAGACGCATCCAGCAATCAAGCGCGTATTCCTGCCTAGTTTTTAAGACTAGAGATGAGCGAGTATACTTGTCCGAGCTTGATTCTCGTTCGAGTATTAGAGTACTCGAAAGCCTCGTGCTCGGACGAGTATCTCACCGGCTCGAGATCAAGCATTTACTCAACGAAACACAGTGAAACCAGTGAAGAATACAATGAAAACGTGACACAGGATCATTTAAGTGAAGACACACATTGAAGAACACGTGAAGAACACCTGATGTTCTGTACATCTGCTAACTTATCGGAAGACAACGCGGTGCCGAACGTGTTCTTCAATGTATGTGAAGAACAATATGTTGTGAAGACACATTGCATCCGTATAATTGCCCTCCCTCCGCTGCATTTTGGCCAGCATACATCAGGAGACTTCTGCCACTTGAATATATCACGGCAGGCTGCTGGCGCAGTGTTTATTCTACGGCAGCAGCCCCCCCCTCACGCCCCTTCACGCCCCACTGGCATAAGCTAGCATTCACACTGACGGGTTCGGAAGGCCCTTCAAATCTGCCCCTATATCCACAAAAGCTATGTCCTACAGAGACTCAATTCACACGCCTTGACCACCTACAGATAGAAACAACAAGTTTTTTTTTTTTGACTACTGAAGCTGAACCACCAAGCTTGTTTTTTCTTTCAGAGCTTTTGCCACTATTGTAACATTATGCTAAGTTCACACTATCGTTCAAAACCTCAGTTTCCTTACATCTGTTCAAAAAAGTAAGGCATGGAGGTTTAATGAGTTATAACTGAGTTTTAACTGATGTTAATGTATCAATTAAAATCCTGTTGACATCAATGTAAATTTTATGCAATCGTTATGTTCCGTTTAGGCATGCGTTTTTTTGGACGAAAAATTTGATGGTTGCAGCGTACTTTAAAACAAACACATGGATAACGGATACTTGCCAACTGACCATAACGGGTGACATGAAATTTACATTGATGCAATGGATTTTTAACTGATACATTTAACCTTCATTCTTTACCTTTTTTAACCGAGGTTTGAGCATTATAGTGTGAACTTAGCCTAAGCTGTATTATCAATGAGCCTATAACTACTAAGCGTTGTCTGTATCTTCTCCAGATTTGGACTTTGGGAAGTAACGCAGCTACATGTAGAGGGAATTAGGACCTAGGGCAAATGTAGAGCGAAATAAGGGCCTGAGGGCAGCGAGTCACATGAACCTGAAAACAAGGTAAAGTTTTGAGAGTACATCCTGTGCTTCTAAACTCACGGTAGGAAAATGTTACAAAGTGAAGCAACAGTAACAAAGGACAAGAGAGACCCATTCAAGTAACTTGTTTCCGATCGTGTCCTCACAGACAGATGGAAAAGCTCCGTACTGAACAGGAGGCAGCAGGGTAAAAATGTGACGACTCTTAATGCGGTGGATAATAGGTTAACCTATGGATTTCTATCATTTCATTCATGTAGGAAGCCAATCTGCACAGATGCCCTGGATCTTCATCTCTCTGGGCCAAATCCTTGATAACGACCATAGGATCACACCTATAGAGCTGTGAAAAGGATCTCAGATGTCACTAATAATACGTTAGAGAATGGTTTTGAATAGTTTCTGACTTCTATATAAATGTGATATAGAAAATTGCCAGAAAACTGCACAGCATTGTCTCTTTTCAATTATTCAGGGTTTCTATGGTTAAGGGACAATGTTATTCTGGTTTATCGCCATATATGTGCAAATCTCACTGCTCCAAAATGTAAAAGTTTGGCTTGTGGGTTTTAGAAACTTCATCACTAATTTGCACCATAGTAGATTAAATATAGGAGGTTTGGGTGGTAGCCCGGTGCCCAAGCACCCTAGGGGGCCCATGGTACCCACGCTACCCACCAAATTTCATACTGAGAAAGAACCTACCCCCATGAAATCCTCATAATCTGTTCTAGCTCTCAATACATAAGGGCACAAGAGCCATACAGGGTCATGAAAACCGCAGGCATAAGGACATATCCCCTTTCCCAAGAAGCTGATTCTAGTAACCACATACAGCCCAAAACCCATGCAGTCTTAATCCACCCCTGATGGGCACGATGACAACATGTGTATGGAGTGTCAACCAAGATGGTGTTGGCCCAACTTGGTCAACTTCCTGTAAGTCAAAGTAAGGTAAACTGCACACCCCAACGGGTGTGCAAGAGGGTGTTCAGTAGGATAGTCATTGTTAATATAATAATAATAATAATAATAAAAAAAACACTTGGCACTCCATTTGCTGATGCAAAAGCACAGAATTTTACTGTGATACAAGTATGACCAATCCAAATTGCGTGTACCGTTTCGGTCTTTCTACTAACACCTTCTTCCGACCGGATACAAGGGTGGTGAAGAGGATGATGATGAGCCGCTGTGGGGCGTAGAGCAGTAAAAAACGGCAGCAAGTACTGTGAGGAGAAAGCCATGAGCTCAGGACTGTCAATAAAAATACCAAGCTCAAGTGAGAGTGCTCAACTCATTGTTCAATTCTAATATAATGGTTACATGATGAGGACACCTTTAATCAAAATTGCTACACAAATCCGTCATAATCGCCCAAAACGACTACTAAACAAGATCCGACAAGTCAATGGGGCTCATTTAATAAGGGTCGACATTGGTGCACTTTCAGTTGTTTTTCCCGGCTAATTTCCGATTTGCCCTGAATGCCTTGGGATTTTTGGCGCTCGCGATCAGATTTTGGCGCATCAAGGTGCCAGCTTTCATGCAACAGCAATCAGTGGCATGGCTGTCGAGCAACCCAACAGATTCGAAATAATGCAGATTTTAAAAAAAATTGTGTCGCAAGATCAACACTTACTGCACAGGGACGACTACTGATGAACTCCGGCGGACCTCGGTTGTATATCGGCGCAACGGACCTTAGTGAATCCCGGCAGACAAATCACGTGGAGAATGCGCCACTCTGGTATCGCCAACTGAACGGGTAGTAAATAGCTCCAATATCTCTTGTTGACTTTGTTTGTCGTGGATTACAATCATCACATATCTATCTACTATCTATCTATCTATCTATCATCATCTACTATCTATCTATCTATCTATCTATCTATCTATCTATCTAATCTATATATACTATCGCTCCACTATTAAAATAGTATACATAGTAGCTTACATCTAGGTGTGAACTCATCCAATCTTATCTCTTTTGTAGGTCTAACGCAAATTTCTTCATCCAAAGTGATCCATGATCTCGCTTTGATTTACTTTTGATCTCGTAAGGACTGACGTTGCCCGGATGAGGATGGTGGCAGCGGATCGGAGCACACATATTGCCGGGGTTTATTGATTATACTCATAGGAGGTTGTCATTCTTTCTCCTACTGACTAAATGTGAGTATATTTGATCTCGCATTCTCTGTGCTGGAAGCCATTACTCCTGTTTCCTGCCCCCGGCGTGGTTCTTTTTTTTTTATCTCACAGTTATTTTACAGGAATACACCAGCACCTATCTCCCCAGGTCGGAGAGGAGCTCTTTAATACACATAACAATGCAACCCGTTGACATATTGTGCTCCTCCAAAGCATATCAATGACCCCCAGACAGCACTCCACGTGTCTCACTGAATACTTAAAATCGGCATGCTGTTTTCTGGATTTGTAGGATTGTCAAGACAGTCATGCACAAAGGTGAGTGTAATGCCTGCAGCTAATGTAGAATGTCTGATACGTATTTAGAGTTGATGAAAGCCAAGGCAGAAGAAGTTTAAATAACATTATGGAGCCCTGATGTCGAATATTATTCTGGTAACCCCTCAAAGTGTTAAGTAACATTCTTATATACTGGAAACATCCTGAGTGGTATAAATGAATGGTATACTATTTATGAATAGGGAAGCAAATTGAGGCTTCCAAAGTGGCCTGACGGATCAGCACATGGCTCACTTGCAAACCATTTAAGAACCACCTATTATTTAATCATTGATAGTTCAGGCGGTGCCCTACTTAAGGACACCCAACTGCAGACGACCCTATTTAAAGACAACCCCTCTTGCCCACTGTGACCCTCTGGTGCTCTCTGGATTTACTATAGTCCCATATGCAATGATCAGCTGTAAAGTGCTGTAAAAGCTTTTTTCATATCCTTGGCCGTTACAGCACAAAATTTTGAAAACTTCCAATTGTCACTCGGGGAAAATAAAAATTTGTCTGGTCTACAATTATAAATCTACATTTCGATGGCGACAAATTTCAACTAATAACAAACCTATGGAACTATCTTGTATGTACACACGGGACAACTGCCTGTACTGGTATCCTCATATGGGGACCATACACTAATGTTTCATTGGACTCCTACGTTTGGTGACAAACTATGCCCTTTGTTTTTTCATTGGGAAAAAGTTCCCGGTTTTATTTCCCACCCCAAGACAGCAGCATAGTTAAATGGAGACTCTATCTTTAATACAATATAATATGTCATAAACAATAAAAAGTGTTTTCATCAGTCTTTAAGGGTTATAAAATAATATAAATATCTCATACCACCTCTCCTGACCACCTGTTGAGGGTGGTGATGCCACGAACTGACCACAGTGATGGCAACCTTATTGAGCTTGGTGTATCAAAGATTTGCTGTCAATGAAAAACCGAGGATAACTCGCTTGTCTGTGTCACCTTTAGAGAAAAAAACTAAATTTTGTAATAACATGTCACAGCAGGCGCCCTCCAATATATAGAACCATGTCCACAGGGCACTCCTCCTTATTAAAACTGGTCTCAGCAAGCGGCCCTTCCTTCCCTAATGAGTGAATACCCAAATCGGCCTCCCTTTATATTTTTAAAATGCCCCTAGCGAGACCCTTCCCTTCCCTAATAAAATACCCCTAGGGCTCCCTTTTGACTACTACAAATACCCCTAGCGGCCTCCCTTTACTGCTAAAATACCACCTAGTGGCACTCCACTTACTACTAAATACCCCTATCGCCTCGTTTAACTCACTAAATACCGCTAGCCGCCTCCTTGTGTACTATAAATATCTACCACTAGCGCCTCCCTCTTAAATATATATAATAATAAACTTAATGTATCCTTACCGAGTGATATCTTCTTCCCTTAGTTGTTGTACTGCAGGTCTGGCGATAATGGCGGCTCGGTCCTCAAGGTTGCCACCGCCGCGCCTCGGTTTCACTGACTGACGGGTGACCTGACGTCGTCACGTGCCGGAGCATGCCGCATGCAGCCTGGAGGAGCCGGATGGAGTTGCAGATGGTGTGGCAGACCAACGCGGCGAGCCCAGACAGGTAAGCTGTGGGCAGAAACACGGGGGGGAATTATCAGGCAGCGCATCCTACATCAGAAGGGCAGCACATTAGCACACTGAGGGGGGGCGAACACGGGGCGCGGGCGGACCACGTGTCCCACAAAAATGGTACACGCGTGGTTCTAGGTTCGCCATCACTGAGTGTTCCAGCAACTGAGACACCATGACACTAGCCATTGAACAGCCACAACGTCTGCTACAGTATAGTTTCAGCTGTAGCGGCCACATGATTTCACAGTAGTGCCATGGCTGAATGGAGTGTGTCAGTCTCCAAGTATGAGATGGTAATTATTTTGTATACCGTCCCCGGTTCAATATATATAATTGATTTTACTTATTGAAAACCTCTTCAAGGAATTCAATTCCTTGCGACATGTTCTCCTAATTGTGAGACAGACCAAAGTTACGTGAAACTTGAATTCCTTCAACTCTTCAGAAACTTGGTGATCGGAACCAAGCTAAAGGGCATACAAAACACTTCAGCATGCTGTGACACAACACATCTATTTATACTTCTAGGTCACACTCATATGTGCCTCATTAGATTTACAATGTGCCAGTTTACTATACACACCTCAAAATGCGTGGGTGCGTCACTTGCCACATTAAGGTCACTGTCATTAAAAAAAAAAAAACCTTGTTTAGGCAAGCACCAAGAGCAATTATGGGAACTAAGTTCCCTCTTTTCATCTTCCCCCATTTATTTTGCTTTTCACTCTGAAACCTGTGGTGAATTTCATATCTTGCTGACAGTTTAAAAGGAGCTGCCATCACAACTGGCATCAGCAAATCCAACTACAGTTAGGTACAGGATAGCGCTAAACCCTTCCTATTTTTTTTTATTATTTAATGGCCCAGTTGGTCGCATCTGTGTGGAATTAACTTTGAAATGCAAATGCTAAATTGGGTTGTATGAGAGCCAGGGAAGGGGCGATTTAACATGAAGTCAAAGTGGAAAGTCTGACGCTCCTTCTCTGTGATAGACTGCTTGCGACTGGACGTTTGAAGTCTATGGTTAGTGATGATTTTTGGAATTTCGGAGGATATCTGAATTACAGAAGGGGGCCTATTTCTGCGGCAGAGAGAGACGTGACTTCAGTGTTAAACCTCGGCCTCACTACTTATGCATACCGACTACTCTCCACTTAAAGTTAGTATTTTCTGGATGGATGCCACCACACTATGCCATTGAAAGAAGCAGGATTATGCAGGGTTTCACACTGCTTGGACACAGTATACTGGGAGTGGTCCTATTAGGTTGTTTTGATGACAGGTTCCCTTATAATAGAAAAACCTAGGTGTCAAGATACGAGACGTTTTAATAGGTGGAACAAAAGTAGTAAAATCTTTCACCCACAATTTAAAGTGAACTTCATATACACGGACAGAGAACTGAGAGACTCAGCAAGAAAAATGTAGATTACAAATCAGATGTCAATCAGATACAGGAAACTACTTGTGAAAATTTATGTGGAAGGTGAGATTTCTGAGTTAAAATTGTGGTTGCTTTAAAATTTGTCAAGACAATTTGTGATGGCCTAGAGTAGTAGGACTATGGCCATATGGCACATATGATAGTTAGTGGTCAAATCTTCATTTTTTTGTTACAAACTTGTGCATACAACTTTTAGGTCTGATTACTTCATCAGATCGGATGTGTGAATAGAGATTGAATGAGAGAGATATTTTGATGAAAGAATTTAACACTGGAAACGGTCATCAGGATTATCGGCAGTGAGATTTAGCTGATTACAGTAAGTGATAATTCTTTGTATATTCCCAAGATCCCTAGTGGAGCATCAATGGCTTAAGTCTCCAGCATACTGGCAAGGGCGGCCTTAATTGGCAAGCTCTCTATAAGGAGAGGCTCTACCCCTGACCTAGTCCAAAAACCTTCTAACTCCCAGCTAACCAGTTTTCCTCACACTGTAACTGAAGAGGCGGACACCAAGCTTGCAGAAACAGCGCTGTCTGATTTGGGAAACTTTTCCTACTGGAATAGATACTAAATGGTTTGACTTTATCCCACATTATTATTAGGCTTCCTGAGTCATAGCTATGGGGGTCTGCCCTTACAAGGTTGAAAAGAGGCGCTGTTCCTTGTCCTATCTGGGAAAACCTATTGGATTATTTATCAGGTTAAGTGAAGAACGGTCTTGGGGGTCTGCTATGCTCTACCGAAATGTGTATTCATAGCGAAATGATTATCACGCATTTCGATGATATACCTCTACGGTCAGACCTTCTGACTGCTTCACTTGTGAAACAAGCTATAGTCTCGCTCCCATACCCGGAGCAACTGGATCCTGTTCAAGTGAGGTCCTTTCCAACAAAATACCTCTATTTGCCTTCAACCCATACTCCGGATGAATCATATAAAAAAAATTTTGTGGATCGTAATAATCATAAACTCTCAACTCTCAGTGTGAGTGCCCTATTCCTTCCTACGTTTAATAAAGGATTTGCCATGACAAATTCAACAATTTCACCCTAGAGAAGAAAGATAATTTTTAAACCACCTTTACATTTTACTAATTTATGGATGTTTTAGCTCCTCCTTGAATCAGTATGGTCAGTGAAACTTCCAGACACTAAAGAAGACACTTCATTGAATTCGCCTGTGCTTGTGAGATGCGTGTGTTGTTAATGTGCTTAATTATCAGTTACAGGGTTCATCTCTACACTTACTTCTCAGTTTACCTTCTGAATCATGTTACTACATCTGACACAGAGAAAGAAATGGAGACAGATCAATGAGATGAGATGCATGAGATCTCTACTACACACAATGACATTTCTATTCTACTAGACTTATCTCTTAGCATCTCTTTCTGTACAACAAGCTACTCAGATTGATGTGCTTCTCTCCCCCCTTCACCTGGATAAAGAAACTGATATGCCCCTTCGACGTGTTACCCGAATATTCCGATTTGCGCACAATTTCCCTGAATTGCTCCGGGATTTTTGCGGCATCGGCGGGGCTGGCATGCCACGCAAAGGACAATCAGGGGTGCCCGACGGATTGGAAAAAAACCGCCACATTTAAAGAAAAAATGCGCGGTACCGTACCACTTCGTACTTCATCTCGGTCCGGTTGGTGAATGATGACTGCATTCAGGGAACTTCATGGCTCACGGCACGCACTGACCGTGACGTAGCGAACTGCTTAGGTGCAATCTCGAGCCGAACCTGAATCCACAAGCAGAGAGACGGCGCGCTGATGCGAACTGGACAGGAAGCGTAATCTGCCCCATTGTTGTTGTCGTGAATTGTCCTGGAATACAGAAGGGAGGGAACTAGCGGTTTATAGAGCAGAAACAGCCAGAAAAGATGTCTTCAACGCTAAAGTTAGAAGAAGATCCAGGAACAGAAACGAGGGCTGCACTGAAAATGTGTAAATCCCAGGGCTGACAGACAGGTTGGACTTATCTGTGAAATGCTGATATTTTTGTTAATAACAGTGAATCACAAAATGTGTTCTTTTGTTATCCTGAGTATATTAAGAAACTTGTCTTAATGGACCTGTCCAATCGGCTACAAAGTGCGTAGAGATTCCTACATAGGACTGTCATCGTGGTTCTGCCTGGGCATAGGGAAAAGTATAATCCGTTGTTCTTGAATTGCTCTTTAAAGCAAGTTGTTTTGAGTCAGCAAAATCTTAACAAGATCTAAGAAACAAACTTCTTCCTAATTGATTGGTTATCTTAATGTTGTACAAAGGAAAACAAAATCGTCAGATTCCAACTCCAATGCACCCCTTTCAGACTGAACGTCTAGAAGAACTTGGATTTTTATCTGAGCGCAAGCTGTCTTTTACGGGAATTCATCAGTGTAACAACTTTTAATTGGACCTTATTGGAGGACTTTGGGACCCTCAGTGGTCATCAGAGCTATTGTGCATTGCCTGATGTCGGTTTGCAGAGTCTCAAGTTTGTATATTACGGCTCAAATAGGGCACAAGTTACGGCAAATATTCCAGGAATAAATATTCTAATCACAGTTATGGTCAGTATCATACACTACTTTACCACATTTAGCCCAGGAAATGTTTAGCTCGCGATTTGTTGTGTCCTTGTATATGTAACTGCTCCCTGGAAAAACAGTTATTTATTCATGTTATAAACGGCCACGGGAAGAGAAGGATCTTTGGAGTTGCCAACATGCTGGGTGTCGGTTATTAAGTCTGTACACGCGTAATCCACCGAATATATGTGTTAATCAAATATTAAAACACACTCGACCAACAGGCATCTGGAAAAATCAGGTCCCCGCGCATTCTGATACGTACATGCTGTCCAATCAAAGTGTGTCTGTAGTGATCCTATAGATAAGTCAGTCTATTTTAACGGGTCCCACTGCAAGTGCATCAAATGTGAGAACTTTAATATATCATCACGGGTTTCCACATTATGTAAATTTCTAACATTTTTTTACGTTTTGTGATGTCACGTGAACCATCCATGTAAAGCGCGTCTTTTAAAACACTAAACTCTCGTCCCCTCAATCTATGCCTAATGCCAGCCTTGCCAGCTATTTTTTCAGGCCAAACACCGAGTGCCCATCCATTCTGTGGCAGTCATGCACTGGTTACCCGTCTACTTCAAATTACAGTTAAAGGACTGGTTAAAATCACCCTCATCCACAAAACTGCACAGCTGCTGCCCCCTCTTCCTTTCATACCTTCTCTTTCACATGCACAATCGATATCCAACTCTGTGCTCTTTAAACTGCCAGTGATCTTAGATTATTTCTATACTATTTGAGCCTCTCAATCAGTCTCCAGGACGTTTAACCTGAACTGCACCATTCTCTAGAATATAAAACCCTTCCACATGACTATATCGACTAATAAAGCTCGCAAAGCTTCAAATGTGCTCGTAAACCCAACTCTCATTAAAAGCTTTTACTTCTTGGTCACCTCCTCACCTCAATATGCCACAAGCCCTACTCGTATTGAGTCAGGGCTCACCCCTAGCACCTTGAATGGTGTATTAAGCAAAAAAATGTTACAAGTATTTGGATTTAGTTTAAACGTTAAACTGAACCTGACATCAACCAAACCAAGGCAAAATAAAAAATTCATGTAAAACTATGACAACTTATAAAACTATGGCATCTAGTACTTAGGGGAACCGTCCTGCCAATATGCTAACTACAGACGATATACATCTCTGTTTACTATTAGTAGGGGTAAAAAAAACTGTGTCAAATGGCTGCTTTGCTGGAAACATTGAGAGAGCTCCAATTAATCATTTGGCAATGAATAACAGCTGATCCATGGCCAGAATGGGGCAGATGGCCATGGAGGTCAGAGTGGTTCATGTGATCAGATACATACAGGGGATTTGTATAAGTGGTAATAGTTAAAGACTTAGATTGAAATCCACCTGGTCACTTGCACGAGATGGTACTGATTTGTGCAGAAGCGTCATGGGATATATGGGGGAAGGAGCAACTGGTACTTGGCCAAAGGAGACCATCACCCCCTCTGACTTGCAGCGTTGCCAGGTTAGAGCTAACAAAACGTTGATTAAGGTCCTTGGATTTGTCCTTTTGGTCTTTTTCAATATACTTTACATTGTGCCTAATTTCGCAAACATGATTTTTTCAGTTAAAGGAATGAACCAGGCAACCATAAATAATCCAGTTTTGTTTTCGAAAAAAAAAAAAAAATAAATATATCTCTGTAAAAGATGTTAAGTAAATTTTAGATGACGCTCACAACATTGTATTCCTTGATAAGTGCCGCTGCTTAAACCTTTTCTAAATAACGTGTATAAGACCATAAATTCACTGTGTGTTTACTTTTATTGTAAATCGTTGCTATTGTAAATGGTTATGCTTTTCTTAAAAAGCTAATCAAAATGACTTCAGTGAAAACAACGTCCTTTCCATCTATATGAAACTCCTCCATTATTGCCATCTTTTAGTCACTCTCTGCCGGATCTCTATAAAATGGCGCGGTGATGACGCAGACTAATCACGCCATCGTATCACAAGGCCTATTGTGGTGCGTCCACGGGGCCATGTGGAGTAGATTGAATTTTTGGGAAACACTGAGAACAATTAGTTGACTGAATAATACATGGTCATTTTCACATGATATGGGTGTCAGTGGTAAACAATGGAATTTACAAGTGTCCCTCTTTCTTTCTTCTTGATATACAAGCGCGTCCCCAACGTCTAAGGACACCGACTTCACGACGACCCCTAGTTACGATTACCCCTCCCACTTTGATCTCGTGAAGTCTTGGATGCTTTACTTTAGTCCAGACTGCAATGATCCGCTGTTTTTAAAGGGTTTGGTCTGTAAGATGGAAGTGTCAATTGATTAATCCTAGGTCCCATACAACAAAAAAAATTCAATTCAGCATGTTCACTGGGCAAAAAAAAAAATGTGCCTCGATACTCAGTTATAAAATATGACGAGCTTTCGACTGCATACAAATTCAACTTAAGACAAACCTGCGCACTTGTATTGTATGTACTGGGGACTGCCTGTATACACATATTAGCTAGAGGACAAACAATGTCTAAAATTAGACAAGCTGCACACTGATTACTATTCCAGCGTCGCTGCCCTATAGTGCCATGCAATGGGGAGCGAGGAGCCATAGCTCCCCCTCCCCTCACTCACACTTCTGCCTAGCTGCTGGGTTGTCCACTTGAGTTGCAGGTGAATGCGATGATTCCATAGTTAGCATGTGCCAAAGTGTGCAACATTAAAACGTTGAGCACTTTGCCTAGAAGGCAGCATGTGTGATGAAATCACAGTACCAGAGCAGGACCTGCCTGACTACCTATAAATGTCTTCTTCACAATGCTTGGACAGTATGGGTTTGTGAAATCACTTCATGGACGAACCCATGCTGAAATAGTAAGGAGAGTATATGAAAGAGGGAGAAAAACATGAAGGTTACGTGGGCGCTAATAAGTACCTCTACCCAGAGGGACAGAAAAAAATCTTCCCAAAAACAAGAAGTTCTTTAAAAGATAAAGTTTTGATTTACCTTTGATCTTTAGGAGGAGGTAAAGATAAAGGTAAAAAAAACTTTATTTGTTTAAGAAATTTCTTCTTGTTTTTGGGAAGATTTTGTCTTCCTTCGGGTATGGGTACTATTCGCGCTCGCACGTTACTTCATGTTTTTCTCACCTCCTTCATATACATTGCTAACGCGGCCCACAGTGGTGGTCCCGGTCTATGAAGTTGTGAGAGCTGCTCTTAGGTTCTACCCGTAAATTCTTTTTCATGAAGACTGCATCCAGTCCTCCTTGAGTGGACAATCGCACCCTGAATACGTACTACTCAAAGACCTTATATGCTTACCCAAACGAGGACACCCGAGAAGGTGACACCCTAGACCATCCACGCCATTGCCGATTATCTACGTTATCACTCCCGAGGCGCGTCCCTTGTTGTTTTCCTTTTTTTCGTTACCTCCCCTGTCTATACGTACAGAGAGGAGAGTGGACTCTATAGGTCGCCTCACGCAGCAAAAAAGTTTCACCTAGTTTTGTATGAGACCCCATATGCCCCTGGGCATGAGACAACCAATCATTGCTACTAATGCCCCTTGTATGACGCCCAATCATTACTACTAATGCCCCTTGTTGAACCCAAATCATTACTACTAATGCCCCTTGTATACACCACATCATTACTATAATCACTGTGTTGTCCCTGACAGGCAGAATTAATCAACTGCTGCACTATCCCCCAAGCTGCTGTGTATGAGTCATACAATTCAGGTTGATCCTGTCTGCACTGATGCAGAAACATATCTTGTTTAATCCCTGAATTGAGTGGTTTTGCTAAAAAACAATTATACAATTATGATAATGAGGCTCTGTCTCTCCAGTGGCTGGCTTGGCGCTTCTCCTCTTACCCTAATTATGCACTGCTACAGAGAATGATGTAATCACTGTGTTGTCCCTGACAGGCAGAATTAATCAACTGCTGCACGGCTTCCAGCAAAGAGAATTGCGAGATCAAATATACTCACATTTATCATATGAGAAATAGAAACACTCTCCTATGAGTATAATCAATAATAACCCCGGCAAATATGTGTGTCCGATCCGCTGCCACCATCCTCATCCGGGCAACGCTCAGTCCTTACGAGATCAAAGTTAGTTAAATCCAAGCGAGATCATGGATCACTTAGGTGAAAAATTTGCGTTAGACCTACAAAAAGAGATAAGATATGGATGTAGGTTCAAACCTAGATGTAAGCTACTATGTATACTATTTTAATGAGTTGGCGAAGCTATACGATAAGTAGATTAGATAATAGATTAGATAGATAGATAGATATAGTGATAGTAGATAGATAGATAGATAGATAGATAGATAGTATGTGATATTGTTCTCCGAATCAAAACAAAGTCAACAAGAGATATGGGGGGCTCATACTACCCGGGCGTGGGCGACCCAGGGGGCGCATCTCCCCACGTGATTTGTGTCTGCCGGGATTCACTAAGGTCCGTTGCGCCGATATACAACCGGGTCCGCCGGAGTTTCAGCAGCTCGTCCCGGTGCATGTAAGTGTTGATCTTGCGACACAATTTTTTTTAAATCTCGCATTATTTCCGAATCTGTTGGGTTGCCTCGACAGCCATGCCACTGATTGCTGTTGCGAAAGCTGGCACCTTGATGCGCCAAAATCTGATCGCTAGCGCCAAAAATCCCAAGGCTTCAGGGCAAGTCGGAAATTGCCGGGAAAAACACACGAAATGCACAATGTCGGCCCTTATTAAATGACGCCCCATTGACTTGTCGGATCATTGATTAGTGTCGTTTTGGGCGATTATGACGGATTTGTGTAGCTTTTGGATTAAAGGTGTCCTCATCATGTAACCATTATATTAGAATTGAACAATGAGTTGAGCACTCTCACTTGAGCTGTGTGATTTTTATTGACAGTCCTGAGCTATGGCTTTTCTCTCACAGTACTGCTGCGGTCCTGCCTCTCGCCCCACAGGGCCTCATCATCATCCCTTCACCACCCTTGACTATCCGGGCGGAAAGAAGGTGTGTATAAAGACCGAAACGGCACGACATTGGGATTGGTCATACTGAGGTCACAGTAAAATTCTGTGCTTTTGCATCAGCAAATGGAGTGCCAAGTGTGTTTTTTATTATTATATATTATTAATAAAATACGTAACATATATCCTACTGACACCCTCTTGCACACCCGTCGGGGTGTGCAGTTTACCTACGTACTTACAGAAGTTGACCAAGTTGGGCCAACACCATCGGTGTGACACGCCATACACATGTTGTCATCTGTGCCCATCAGGGGTGGATTAAGACTGCATGGGTTTTGGGCTGTATGTGGTTACTAGTTCAGCTTCTTGGGAAATGGGAGATATGTCCCTTATGCCTGGCGTTTTCATGACCCTGTATGGCTCTTGTGCCCTAATGTATTGAGAGCTAGAACAGATTATGAGGATTTCATGGGGGGTAGTTCTTTCTCAGTATGAATTGGGTGGGTACGTGGGTACCATGGGCCCCCTAGAGTGCTTGGGCACCGGGCTACCACCAAACCTCCTTAGTTTAATCTACTACTGGTGCAAATAGTCTGATGAAGTCTAAAACCCCACAAGCCAAACTTTTACATTTTGGAGCAGTGAGATTTGCACATATGGCGATAAACCAGAATAACATTGTCCCTTAACCATAGAAACCGTGTAATAATGAAAGAGACAGATGTTGCATGTTTTCTGGCAATTTTCTATTATCACCTTTTTATAGAGGTCAGAAACTATTCATATATCTCTACGACGTATTATAGTGACATCTGAGACTCCTTTTCACAGCTCATAGGTGTGATCCTATGGTCGTTTAATCGGATTTGGCCCGAGAGATGAAGATCCAGGGCATCTGTGCAGATGGCTTCCTACATCAATGAAATGATAGAAATCCAGGGGTAACCTATTTCATCCACCGCTTAAGAGTCGTGCACATTTTTACCCTGCTTGCCTCCGTTCAGTACCGGAGCTTTTCATCTGTCTGTGAGGACACGATCTGAAACATTTACTTGAATCGGGTCTCTCTTGTCCTTTGTTACTGTTGCTTTCACTTGTAACATTTTCCTACCGTGAGTTTAGAAGGCACAGCGCTATGTACTCTCTCAAAACTTTACCTTGTTTTCAGGTTCATGGTACTGGCTGCCCTCAGGCCCTATTCGCTCTACATTTGCCCTAGGTCCTAATGTTTCCCCTAAGGGGAGCTGCGCGTTACGCCTCAATACTCCAGCAGGAGAAGATACGACACAAACACCTAGTATGTAGGCTCCGTTGATATAGCTTAGGCGAAGTTCACACTATGCTCAAACCTCGGTAAAAAAGGTAAAGAATGAAGGTTAAATGTATCAGTTAAAAATCCATTGACATATGTAATTTTCATGTCCACCGTTAGGGTCAGTTGGCAAGTATCCGTTATACCATGTGTTGTTTTAAAGTACCCCCGCTGCCTACAATATTTTTTCTGTCCAAAAAACGCATGCCTAAACGGAACATAACGATTGCATAAAATTTTCATTGTTTCAACAGGATTTTAATTGATACATTAACATCAGTTAAAACCTATTTAAACTCATTAAACCTCCATGCCTTACTTTTTTGAACAGATGTAAGGAACTGAGGTTTTGAACGATAGTGTGAACTTAGCATAATTTACAATAGTGGCACAAGCTCTGAACAGAAAAACAAGCTTGTGGTTACAGTCCTCAGTAGTACAAAAAAAAAAACTTGTTGGTTTCTATCTGTAGTTGGTCAGGACGTGGTGAATTGTCTCTAGTAGGACATAGCTTTGTGGATATAGGGGCTTTTTGAAGGGCTCGCACCACGTCATGTTGAATGCTAGCTTATTGCCAGTGGGGCGGAAGGGTGCGGGGGGGGGGCTGCCTGCCGTAGAATAAACACTGCGCAGCAGCCTGCCGTGATATATTCAAGTGGCAGAAGTCTCCTGATGTATGCTGCGGCCAAAATGCAGCGGAGGGGCAATTATACTCTGAGCCTGTGTTCTCACACATATTGTTCTTCACATACATTGAAGAACACCGTTCGACCGCGTGTCTTCCGATAAGTTAGCAGATGTACAGAACATCGGCATGGGTTCGTCACTGTGTTCTTCATGGTGTCTTCTACTTAAAGATCCGGGTCACGTTTGCATTGTATCTCACGTTCCACTGGTGCGTGAGAAAGCTTGATCTCGAGCCGGTGAGATACTCGTCCGAGCACGAGCCGCTTTCGAGTACTCTAATACTCGAACGAGCTCAAGCTCGGACAAGTATCTCGCTCATCTCTAGTCTTAAAACTAGGCAGAATAAGCGCTTGATTGCTGGATGCTCTCTTTAAAATAACCCTGAGAGCACGTCCTGGCTGCGAGGGCTGCGGATGAGACCTCGCGTCCTGTCTGGCAAACATTGTGCTAGTCACTGGCATGGGTGCCACACGCGAGGGCTCTGAGGTGCCACATTTCTCTACTGTGCCATGTTTGTCACCACTATCTAGGGCGGATCGACACATCCCTTTTGGACTCTCTTTTTGTTGCTGCAACAATAAACAATGGAGCAATTGAATTTCCTTTAATTTCAATGGTTTTCCATTTTTTGCCCATTTATATGACTTTCCATTAGGCTCATTATTTAAGACTGAAAAAATACCGCTGTATACCTTCCATCCAAATTTTGGCTTCTAAAACGAAGGGATAAAGGAAAGTGGTGGAACTGGACACTAACAGAGGCTTAAAGTCTATCGAAACCTATGAACATTTTAGTAGATCTGGTTATTGTTTTAGTGACAGAAGATAATGATGAGGTACGAACGCAGGTGTGAACTGGGCCTTATTTTATGTCCATTTTCCCTTTTGTGATTTCTCATACTGTATAGATGATAGTTTTCATTTTGTAAGGATAGTCTATAGTCAGTGCTAACTTTACTTTATTTAGGTTTTTCCTTTATTTTGCGAGTGTGTAGAAGACGTGTTTAACTTTTTATTTTTAAAGCTCCTGAGTATTTTTCAACACTTTAGTGGCATCGCAATGTTTAAGCATCTCATGTGATTCTTCTGGCTGTGAATCATTTCACAATTTTGTCACATTGGGGATTTATTCTGCTGCTCTTCTTCCCTTTATTATAGTGATACTTTTGAACTTGCTGTTTTGGCATGTTCTGTACTTTTCTAAGCAGCTTAATCTGCTAAAAAATAAATGCATGTGTTTTTTTTATGTTTATAGAAGGCAGTCGCTAACTTTCTGCTCAAGTTTTCCTTTTAGACTTGCTCCATGTGGTGCTCGAATGATATTTTTGTTAGGTTGGAAACAAAATCGGTTTTAGTTGTAGAGCATGTAATATGGAAATTATTAATAGATTCAGATGAGAAGGGAGAGGGATATGATACAAGTTTATGTGATCCATGAAATGAGGTGGCTCCATATCACATCTACAGGACAGGGCAGCTCGATCTATTGTCTCATTTGCTATCTCTTGCTTCTGGGTGCTTGGAGAAATGTGGGCACTGAATTTAATATGTGAGTATCCGCTCTGGAGAGGGAAGCTGAATTCACAAGTGGTACAAGTTTCTTGACATCTAGAAGTCCAGCCAAGATTCTTGAGGGCAATAAACTATTGAGATGCATCATGAGGAGCAACCAACAAAAACGTAGCTTTACTCCTATTGATGATTGTTTGTATGTACTTAGGGGTGTCTACCTCCTCCCCAGAACTGATGTTCTACTCCATGTTTAGTGTAATATCTCCTTACTTCTTGTCCCATTGTGCTGGTGAATATATGAGGTGTTGGACCTTAGTGCTAAGGTCTAGAATAAATGCCTTGACCAAAACACTACAGTTGTTCTTCGGAAAGCCGGGGGGCACTGGAACCATTAATGATTCAGGGGCTGTAACATAGGTCACAGAAACACACAAGGGTTCTATAACATAGATATAGCCTCTGCTATTACCATAGGATTATCCCATAGCCTCTGCTATCTCTGGGGGCTAGGGCTATTACAGGTCCCAGCAGCGCTACAGAGAAGCCCTCTGTGCGTCTGTGATGATTGTGACATCCACGGGTTTGCACTTGTGCAGCGCCTTCCTTGCTCCGGGAGCTTTACTGATTCCCTCTGCATGGTGATGCCCCCAGTACCCCTGCAGCAATTTAGCCTATTATAATAGATAGCTTTTAGGACAAAGGATGCCATACCAAGCTATATCAAACAAACGTTCTGGATCCACATTCCTGGTACCAGAATCCTCTGTATTGATTCGGGTTTTTCAATTGTGAGCCTAGTGATCTCACTCAGGACTATTTTGCTGAGTGGGTTTGCTTGCAGCCTTGCAGAGTTGTTTTCCTGTTATAAGCTGGGTGTCTGTTTTAAAGGAGCTGGGTAGATGTCATTGTCTAGGCTCTGTGTGTTTCTTTTGGGGTTTAGTACTGAAGGCCTACTAGTCAGTTGCTGGGGCGGCATCCAGGGGCTGGAAAATTGCTACTCCCGCCCCCAGCCAGAACCTTGTAATCCAAGCCTGAGCCAACCCTCTGTACAATAACTTGTCTTTCCTCCTGCCTTTTTCTAAGCCATGCCTGCCTGCTCTCCCATTCTGAAGTCACTTGTGTCTGTTCCCCCCTGAATTAGAGTAGGGAACATCTACTAAACCCTGACAATGCTTTTTGGGTAGATGACAGGGGTTGGGGGCGAAAGCTGTAGGTTCAAATCCAGCAGAGACATAAACATGGCTGAATCTCAGAACACAGTGTGAAGAGTGGTTGAAGCAAACTGAGAGGGAGCATTTTCTTCTTGTAGGAAAAGAACTTAACACAAATCATAAGACGGGACAAAAAATATCATAAGCAGCTTTTAAGAATCATTTTAGAAAAGTGTTTAATTGCATAATGAAATAGCTTTTTATTGGAAAAATATTTTTAGTTTCTGGAGAACCTCTTTAATTGTGAAGAACATCTAATCCCTAGTTTACAGAAAACATGCTGCTTACTGGGCTCACTGCCCAGCCTGTTGGTCTTCTGACCTAAGTATGTTTTATACATATGCCTCTAAGATGAAACACCTGTCCTTCATTTTGTTGTCCACACAAAGGAACAAAACTATATTTAATTCTCTTCACTTTCAATTCAAATTTTTTCCAGGAAATGGACAAGAATGGCAGTGCACACACCCTTTGCATTGTGGGTCTAAGGCAGCCCTTACTCTCTTCTAGTGCCGAGTTTGGATGAACTTGAGATGAACCTGTTGCCCATTCATGTTTGTAGGAGTGAGGACTGTACGGTAGAAGCCCATGGGATAGGTCTTGTTTACAGATGGGCAAATCCATTGGTTGGTTCAGTGTGAATCTGGTTTGTATCACGGAATGTCACGCCGTACCCGTGATCCTCACACCGTGCCATCCGGTGTGTCGCGGTCAGCCCCCTGTCCAGCTCCTGGCTCTGCGTCGGTCCCGAGTAGCCACATTCTGTCTGGACTAGCCGCTCGCTCCCCCCGCTATTAGGGCGCACATGTGCCAGCTCATCCGTCTTAAAGGGCCGCGTCCTCCTAATTGCGCTGGCTCTCTGGCACGCCCTTATAATCTGGCACCACTCCTTCACTCTCTGCAGGATTTTAAGTCTTCCACTGAAGTGAAGGCCTCCTGTGTTTCCTCCTGTTCGTTGTCCAGACGCCTCAATGTTTTCCCGTGTTCCTGTGATGTTCCGTGTTCCTGTGGTGTTCTCGTGTTCCTGTGGCTGTCCTGTATTCCTGTGGCGGTCCTGTATTCCTCGTGGCGGTCCTGTATTCCTGTGGCGTCTTATTCCGGGGGTCATCCTGTATTCCCGGTGGTCATCCTTAGGTCCTGCCATCCTTAGGTCCTGCCATCTTGAGGTCCTGCCTTCCAGAGGTCCTGCCTTCCTGAGGTCCTGCTTTCCCTTTGTCCCTACCTTGGCTGCCACGCGGGCCTAGTCACACCCATGGAACGACCTGGTGGCACCCAGCCGCAGCAAGACCATCCGCTTTGCGAAGCCCAGGGCCCATTTAGACCCTGTCCCGTTTTGCGGCTATTACCATCATCCCACGGTGGTCCGGGAGTCCCAGGCTCTAGCCCCAAGACATCTCCCACACCCCGGGTGGCAATCGACAAATGATACCAATATTTTCTGATTTGCTCCCGAGGGTTTTTTTAGAATGGAGCCAGGCTGGAAAGGAAGAAGGAAGGGTGAAGGAAAATTTGGATAAATTTACGAATCAAGATGAGTTTAGAGGAATTGAGGAGTTTTTATACCAATTTCCAGGCCAATTGGAGTGACAGCGTTACATACTAATTTGATTTGGACCTAAATCGAATACTTAAAAAAATTTGAAAAAGCTTCTACTAATCATCGAATTGAATGATTTTCTCATGTCTAGTCTTGTTTGAGATGTGATTTTAGAACTCGTGGTCCCAGAGCATGCGTCTCGATGGTTTATTCGCTCTTTTCCATCGTTTCTCTAATTTTTTAAGATGTTTTTGTTCTACTTCTCTCTTCACACCTTTGTATACTGGCCATCGGACCCAGCCACCTGTCCTTTCCATTGACGTTCGGCTTATATATTGTAATTTAATCCCCTTTGTGCAGTGTTGCAGAACGGATTGGCACGTTATAATTAAATGTAATACAGTTTATCACTGATTTCTATGCGAATTGATGTTTGTTTTTCAACTAACTAGAGACTTCATTTAGTCGTTCACATGGAAACTGAGGTCTGACTTGATGCTGCTTTAAAATACATTGTATAGAAGCCGCACCTTATGGTATACAGTTCAAGGGATATTTTTACCTATACAATTCTGCTACAATCACTCCTGCAGATAAATGTTGATGGATAAATCTAGATAACACCTAATATTCTCCTGCCTCCGGTGAGACCTCCATCTCTCATACACATGTGTCCACCTTTACCTTCGGCTTATTAAATTTAGATAAAGCTCCAATTATCTAAAAAAATCTATAAAACATCCAATTATGCTAGCGAAAACCTTCACAGGCACTCCATGGCCCACAACAGAAAAAGAGTTTTGTCTTTAGTAAAACCATCTTGAATACTACAATCAAAAAGAAAGACAGGACCTTTTAGTCAGTTTAAAAAGAATAGATTAAAGGAATCTACCATTTGATTTGAACTTATGAACCAAACATACCTTCAGAATGCTGTAGCACACTGATGCAGAAAAATATCTGTTTCTCGTCATCCCTTATCCAAGTGGTTTTGCTAAAAAAAAACTATTATAAATTCAGGACTTTGTGAAAGCTGGGTGCAGTACTGGCTGCCGCGTCATAAACACCATTACACAAGGCTTCCTGAACTGTCCGACAGGATCAATCTGAATTGTATGACTCATACACCAGCTTGGGGGATGGTGTGAGAGCAAAGAGCAGTGATTAATTCTGCCTGTCGGGACAACCACAGTGATTACATCATTCTCTGTAGACAGTGCATAATAGGGTAAGAGGAAGCGCTCAAGCAGCCACTGGAGAGAAGAGAAGACGCCTCAGTATCATAATTGATAATTGTTTTTTTAGCAAACCACTCAATTCAGGATTAAACAGATATGTTTCTGCATCTGCAGACAGGATCAACCTGATTGTATGACATCATACACAGCACTTGGGGGATAGTTGGCAGCAGTTGATTAATTCTGCCTGTCAGGGACAACACAGTGATTACATCATTCTCTGTAGCAGTGCATAATTAGGGTAAGAGGAGAAGTGTCAGGGCAGCCACAGGAGAGACAGAGCATCATTATCATAATTATATAATTATTTTTTTTAGCAAAACCACTCAATTCAGGGATTAAACAAGATATGTTTCTGCATCAGTGTAGCTACAGGATTCTCAAGATATGTTTGGTTCACAATGCATGGCAAACGGTAGATTTCCTTTTTTAACATCCCAGCAGTGCAAGGACTCATTCCCAAAGTCCAGCTACAATCCTGAAATACATTTTCTACCATCCTACTGCTATAACATTATACACCAAGGTATGGTTACCCAAATCTCCAGGGTAAATGCCTAACATATACCTTCATAAATATGGACCCAAATCATTGGAGTAACTAGAATTGATTGGGCACCATAGCAAACTTTTGGCTTTCCTCAATTCTATTGCAGCAGCCTTCACTTCTTCTCTGAAACTTTTAGTCGGGTGCAATGTCATCAAGTTGTGTCTACTGACTGCTGCCACACACCACAGCGACAGAGGTTCAACCATGGAGCCGGAGCATTCCTCTCCCTTCTTCATCTATGTTGTCAACTGTATATGTACTGGGCAACCTATTTGGGCCCCTTAGGCACCAATATAGCCTAATGGGCTATAAAGTAGTAGTTTAACCAGTGGCCCAGAAATACCTATTTTTTGTTGCTTCATTTAACATGGATATTTCATACTTGTTTCATAAAACTTGTTTCTTCCAGTAGAGATGTCCATTGGAGATTTCTCAAGTCACAGAAGTATCTGTAAAAAAGGAGCCATCAGCAGATTTATACTGGGGTACAGCTAAGCAGACATAGTGAGGGCTGTGTAGTGAACAAAGGGAAGGATTATTAATTGTAAAAACAATATGTTCTTAGAAGGGTATCTAACTTTGTGGGAAGATACTCCGATTGCTTGGATTTCTCCGCTAGTGAGGATGAAATGCTACCAATTTACTTTTATTCTATCCGTTTCCTTTGGTCTCATTGTACATTATACAGGAAGCACATTATAAGCGCACTCCGACCAATGTAATTAAAAAGTTTCAAAGACTTATAAAAAGACTGGAGGTTCACACTCCTCCGCTACCATGATCAATTTTAACACATAAAGAGATTAAACTGAGCATTATTTTTTTACAGAAAGTGAACTTTTCTTTAACAGAGACAGTTTTTTTGTTAGATTTTTTTGGGAACAATATAGTAATAGTACGTAATATTTTTGGACAAAAAAGGTTAAAATGAACTTTTCCAAAAAAAGATATGTATTTTTAAGGGAACTTAGAGTTCCATGCAGTAACAGTGCGTCATGGAGCCAATGCCAATTCAGCTTACCACCAGAGCTGAACAGGCATCAAAAAACACGGGATGTTAGCTGCAATTTACAATGATCTCCGATCGCCGCTGGTGTTAACCCATTAAATGCCTCCACAGTATTTAATTCCTACAGGTAGATTCCCGGCCCGATCAGCACCCCCCAAAGTGCTTTTGGGGGTGTTGATCATTGCTGTCCATAGGGCTGTCCATAGCAAATGCCTGTAAGGTCCTGTCACAAACAGGACCTTACAGACAGTGGGGCACATTTACATACCCGGTCCTGTGCGTTCCCCAAGTGGAGTGGAGTGTCCGACGAGAGGGAACTCTGCCGCGGACATTGTGCGCCTGATTTCCTGCATGTGTCGCTTCCCCGCTCAGGTCTGCCGGAGTTCACCATTTTCTTCCTGGTGCATGTAAGTGCTTGGGCTTGCGTCACAATTTTAATGTTAAATCCTGCGCTCAGTTCGAATCCGTCAGATCGTCGTCCCGCCCCCCGATTTCTGTCGTATGAAAGCCGGCGCCGATGCGCCAAAATCCGATTGCGACACAATCCCCTGCTAAATCCCTGTCCCTAAGGCACGATCCCCAAAAAGTTGGAAAACCCAACGGAAATGCAGTCGTGGGACCATTAGTAAATAAGCCCCAGTGTGCAATTGCAAAGGCTGTTTAGTACTATATCAAATGATAACTTGTTCATGTTTATAGTGGGACAGATAAAAAAAAGTAAAAAATAGTTTAAAAAAATTTGTATACACTATATTAACGTATAAAGTAACATCCCTCCAACATCCCTCCAATCCCTCCAATGTCTCGTTACATATAAAATTTACACATAACATAGAAAAGTGAAAATCACCATACAAATTCCATATACATATATATATATATATATATACAGTGGGAAAAAAAAGTCAACCACTAATTGCGCAAGTTCTCCCACATAAGAAGAATGAGAGGCCTGTAATTGACATCATAGGTTGAACCTCAACTATGAGAGACAAAACGAGAAAAAAAATTACAGCAGGATTTAGAGGGAGCTCAGTGTTGTTTATTGAGTGCAGAATTGTGAGCTTATGTAAATCCAGCAACTTACACACAGCGCCTTTGGTCGGAGGGATTCCCTATCATATTCTTCTATCTGGAGGACACATCAGCTTCTTCCAGCCAGAACTCGGCTCTAAAGAATAAGCAAAAAAAAAAGTTAGGTTCCTCATCTTATCATCATCTCACACCAGTCACATGGTCATGACATCATCGAAGCTCATTTAGCTAATAATGTTTAGACTGTTCCAGTACTTCAGCCGTATCCTAGCCCCAGGTTAGTGTGCTCCACCAGGGTGTCTCCGTAAAATTGCATGACAAATTTTAATATGGGTTTCTCATTTATCTTTTGCGAATGTGTTAATTTTAGGGCTAAATGAAGGTATTACTGACAAAATGTTTTATATTGTGAGGGGGATGTGGTGGAAATTTTTCTGATATACTTCAAGAACAAATTCTGCTTAGTGTCTAAAATAAAATGAGCTATTACCTGCCATAGAGATGCATATTCCAGCCTGTACCCTGTGGGTCCATTCGCGATCCAGGGCGCGTTCTCTGCGCTGGATTCGGGTCCGGCCGGGATTTAATAAGGTAGTTCCTCTCCCGTCCACCAGGTGGCGCTGCTGCGCTGAAAAGCATCTGAACACGCTGGAGTTCACCGGCTCGGGCTAAGTGAAGGTAAGCGCGTCCCGAGCGACACATTTTCAGTTCTTAAATGCGGCGGTTTTTCCGAATCCGTCGGGTTTTCGATCGGCCACGCCCCCGATTTCCGTCGCGCGCATGCCGGCGCCGATGCGCCACAATCCGATCGCGTGCGTGCGTCCCGGGGCAATTCAGGTACAATCGGCGCAAATCGGAAATATTCGGGTAACACTTCGGGAAAACGCGAATCGGGCCCTTAGTAAATGACCCCCTGTGTGTCTATGGAGGTGCATAGAGACACAGCTGTGTAACAAGCAGGAGAGGAAACAGAGATACAACTTCAATCTGGGAGACAGATTTGCCATAGTAACATAGAAGGAACATTGTTACTAAGGAGCACCTTAGTGTTTCTTTACAATCTATGCAGAATTTCTTACAGAAGTATATAAATTTTTTTTTTCCAACACTCCTTCCCGTCCCCTCACAGTATCAAAAGTCATCTGAAATAACAGATACTCTTTAACTTAGAGTGCAGGGACTCCTTGTAACTGGATGAGTCCCTGCACAGCACATAGTTTGGAGATGTTGCAGTATTATTAATTTTGTTGCATCTTTGGGCTTTGTAGGGTCTCCATGTACAGTTTGGCAAATTTTGGGGCTTCTGAAATAGTCTGTATATTTGATTCTCAGCATATAGAACCCTAGAAACCCTAATCAGGTCAGTATATTTTGGTTTTTATTTATTATTTTATTATATTATTATTTTTTATTTTTTGAATCATATTTCTCTTTCATAGACCTGTTTTATTGGACTTTGTGGATGACTGGGATTTTTCTTTTCATAAAATGGTCAACCAGGGCAAGCAGGTTACCTCCATGAACACATTTTTATAATCAAAGAGAGAAATGGGAGACAACCAATAAAGATTGTTGCAATTATGCTTCAGAATGCGTCCCTAAAGTCGCTAAAGTATTGAATATGGGCTTGTAAATTACAGGCAAATTAAAGAATAATGTAGACTATATACCATATTACAGTAGCCATAGCCATGGTATATAGTGATAACAGGGTCAACATCTGCAAAGAGTTTGTATTTTCTCTCCATGTTTGTGGCTTTCCTCTAGGTCCTCTGGTTTCCTCCCACACTCCAAAAAAAACATACTGGTAGGATGATTAGATTGTGAGCCCCATTGGGGACATGGACTGATTTGGCAAACTTTGTGCAGTGCTGTGTAATCTGTGTGCGCTATATAAATAAAGGAATTATTATTATTACTAACTAACTAAGGAACTATTATTACCACCTAGCCAGTATGCTGATTTTTTAGCCATTGCTTATTTTATGATTGTAATCATTAGATGACAATATTTTTTGGGTGTGCAACTACCAATTTGCACACAAAAAAACAAACAAAAAAAAACAACAAAATTTATATTTCAAAATCAGAACAAAGTCAAATGCAGGTTTGTCCCTTTAAATGCACTGTCGGCTTTGAGCTTCATGTATGTTTAGCTGGCTTAGAGCTTATAAATTCCCACTAATTACAGTGTCTCCAATTAAAATATTGCTGGCACAAGCACGACAGAGAGCTGCATGTTGCTGACAACACTAAGCCCAGGGTTTATCTTAATGGTAATTTGGTGTATGACTGAAGGGTAACAGCAGGAGCACTGCCAAGTTATACCATATTGTTCCCACAACAGATCTGGAATAATTCTTACAAATCAGACCCTTGTTTTTGATGTCAAGATAAAACAGATTTCGCTTTCTAAATCCTTTCAGGGAGACTAAATTTTGTATTTCGCTCAGCAGACGGTTAGGAGAGACAGCGAGATTTGAAGACGGACCTAGCAATGCTCTGCCATCAAAGCTTGAGGGCTGCATAAGAGATGGGCTCCAGGAACACAAGTCGCTCCAGGCATTGTTTTTGTAACGGGGGTTTTGAAGACCTGGTTAATGTGTTCAAAGGCACATTGCCCGGGACCCTTAACTTTGGAAACAGTGTGACAGGTTTCCTAGGTGGAACTTGATTATTCTTCCCAGGTGACCTAATAAGAAAAAAGGTGTGAGACTGATCAAGAAAGCGGGAAAGAATCGCTTTGGCATGACGTGTATCTTGTACATTAAGGGTGAAAATTGCCCCAATTACAGCCCAGGTTTGGTAATTTAAGATACATTAGTGAGTTCACATGTTGAGCTGCAAGCGGAAAGAGATCTTTTAGCGCATTAAAGCAGTTACATGACATCAATAAGTATAATAGGGTAATTTGAGGTCACTGTCAACTTCCAAGATGTTGAATCCATAGGGGAGATTCGAGAAGCTCAGTAATAGAGCAAGTCCTTCTTCAGAGTCAGTGGGAGTCATCAATTTATTGTATTATTAACACATAATAATTTCAAGGATGATTTACCCTGAAACATTACAGGACGACCTGATGGGCAAAGCGCTATCAAAAGTTATAAACCTGAACTCGAAAAGTAATCCACGTACCGGAGCCCTCCGTCTAATCACAGAGGTCAGGTGATATGCCCCCCCTTAGAGATGGCACAAGTAGATTAATTATCTATAAATTGTGTCTGAATATGTTCTTTTGCTTTCAGCCCCAGAATGGTCCCTGATTATCGGGCATTAATTTTGGCTCTCCTGTACCGTAATCAGCGGTATTCATCCGCTACCGGGGGACTGAAAAGCTTTCCGATTCAGCCACAACATAAAGATACCAAAGTGGTACAATTGAGACCACTCAAGTTCCCACTTTTAAATTGCTGTTTTCTCAAATCACCAACAAAAGTTATCATAAATGGTTTAACCTTTCAATCTCAGGAAGAACCAACAATTGCTAGTCGAATGATTTTATGCATATTTTTTCTTCTGTGACAAACAAAAAGTTAAGTCTTCTGGTCTTCTGGTGTTTCTCCAGCGTATGTAATGTCAACATTATCTGCCGTGCTATATAGACGTTGTTGATACTTACTTTCCCTCTTGCACACAGGATATGTTATGACTACATGTAGATTCAGGACATTAACCTATTATGAGAATGATACCAATGACCCCTGAACCAGGTTCCAGCTGAGCAGAGAGTTGTCCATGCATGGGTGGCCATTCTCCATTCAGGTCTATAGTAGGACCAAAAAAAAGCCAACTATTTCTATTGTTACCAAAGAATTGAATGGAGGGTGGCCACGGGAAGGGGGTCAGTCGGTAAAAAAGGTCACCATGTCTTATGGCACTTCTTGTGGATATGTCATAAACATTAAGCATGAGAATACCCCTTTACGGTTGGGGACATATGCCAGAAGTAATTAACCAACCATAACTCGATTAGGAGTTAGGAGGATATCTCCATTTCAGCCACCATCAAGGCAAGTTAACTAAAATGACATAATGTTGACCAATGCTACTGATATTTCTGGACATATGGCCTGGTCTGATGAAGTACATTTTTTCCCAATATGGTATTTCTGGTATTTTATATCACTAGCATGTTTGCTTCTTGTTATTCTGCTACTGTTTGGGAAAGCAGGCCATCTTGTATCCTAAGAGTGAGACAATCCAATTGGAATAGTTACATGAAGTGTAGCTGCTTAACAAGTCAGAGCCGGTGTGTGGTGACTGATGAACTGACACCCTTCTTGTAGGTAAAAATTGTTTCCCTCATATCTCCATAAAATCCAATTTAGAACATTGCCTGGTATCCAGGAATATCTTTAGCAATCCCTCCTGGCCTTTCCAGGCTGAATCCAGCAGCTCCACCCCAATGCTTTCTCTGCATTCAGCAAGTAATATCATGTGACCATATAAGGTCCTTTAGCCTCTTAACATTAGCAAACTGTACAGCATGGATATATCTGATCACATGAAATCACAGCACAGTTCAACCTCCATGGACTGCTGCTCCTCCTAATCCACTATGGAGGCATTCTGTGATGCATGACATTATTGCTGAATGCTGAGAATGCATGGGGAGGAGTTGCTGGATTCAGCCCAAAGAATCCACGATCCCCCGACTTGCTACAGATATCCCTGGATATCAGGCAAGGTTATAAAAAAAAAATTAGCTAAAAGAAAAGTGTGACAGTTAGTTAATATGGCTCTGTGGGAACTGGTCACTAGCTGTATTTGTGCAAAATGTGGTGACAGGTTCTCTTTAATTGGAGGGGTTTGTTATGAATGGGGCCCAGCTACACCACTGGGTTATGCTATCCCATTTTCACAATGGTGACACCAAACGTTAAAAACATAACATTTTAGGCATAGGAAAAGAAATTGGAGTGTTGGCCAAGATGAGTGATATGAATAGCTGCAAAGCCAGATGGGAACTGAAACACCAGCAACCTAGATACTGAGCGCTGGGACTTTGTGCTTTAGCTACTGGCAACCTGACCGGTTCTGTGCTCTCATTAACACACTCTCTCTCTCTTACCATCAGGCTGGTTGCCTCTTGTACAACTCTTGTAACCAATGAGTTACCTAACATTATTTGATCAAAACAGAAGAGTTCAGGGATTAAACAAGATATGTGCCTGCATCAGTTCATAATGCATGAAATCAAGTGGTAGATTTCTTTAAAGGTGCACCAGAAAAATGTTGGTCCACTCTGTCGGAGTAGTGCAGGGGGCGCCAGATTCATGTAGAACATGCGCCAGAATCTGGCACCCCTGCACATTACACAGGCAAACTGCATTTAGTACAGTTTGCCCCGTTCTTACTAAATGTGCCCCATTGTATTTGACTCTAATGGTTTTTATAGACTACAAGGATACACAGTGCAACTTGTTATCTTCTTGGAGTATATATATATATATCTTGAGGGGGTGCAGAGGGTACGATCGCACTTGGCCCAAGAGGCTTAGGGGCCCATAAGGTCTCACTTTCCAATATGAGAAGACTATTACTATAAACCATACAGTACATTATAGTTGGGGGGCCTGGCACAGACTTTGCACTGGGGCCCATCAGCTTCAAGTTACGCCACTATATGTATATATATAAATACTGCTGTCACACTGCACAATATCTTACCTAGGCATAAATCAAAATGCAAAAACACCTACAAGTTTTCTGCGGCATTCAGCTACATACCTTCTACTGAATTGCCTCTGCTTTTTTCCATTGACCAGAGATCTGAATATGTGCTTGACTGGAGATTTATTTTAAAGACAAAACTGTGTAGGTAGAAAGCAAAACATGAGGACAGCAAACAGCAAAAACAGAATAAAACCTTTGTGATCAAAGCAGGGTTAGACTTGCAGTTCAGTTTCAACAAGCCTGGATAAATTACTGTAGCGCGGTTGGAGTGTGACTGTTATTCAATGTTTGCAGTCACAGAGATGCGGCTCTCATCTGGAGACAGGAGCTCTGCTGAGCGAGACTACAGCTCCTTACAGACAATGACACTAGTGGCTTATACACAGCAATGGCGGCTCTACATAGAAGACAAGAGTAACTGCAAGCACATACCGGAGCCCACAGCATTAAGACATTGTCAGTTTTTTAAGAGGATAATATTCTTTACTGAATAATCTTTGATTTTGTGTCTCTGAGAGGACTGCTGTTTGGATTGAGGCCCATACAGATGTAGCTCTCCTCAACTGGGATCTGAAAACTCACTGTACTGTAATGACACAAAACAAAAAGCCTTAAAATCAATGGAAAAAGTCAGGTTAGAAAAATCCATCAAAATACCCAACCTTTTTCTTATTGATTTCTACATACTATATGTAACACACCTACTGTACAATGGACAACCTTTAAATTTTGCTCGATTGTTGATGATTGTGGAGAGTCACATTATTATGTCTCTTCATTTTAGCATTATTCATTAATGTTTTATGGCTTTTTTCATGTTGATGGCAATATCAAAAAAGTTAGTAATCCAAATAATTCACCTCCCTGCATGAAGACCTCTATATAGATAACACTGACCCATCATTACATCACTACTGACAATAGATGGTGTCACAGCTTATCTCCTCCCCTCCCTGTACAATGACCTCCATATAGATAACACTGACCCATCATTACATCACTATCTGACAATAGAGTGTTGTACACCAGCTTATCTCCTCCCCCTCCCTGTACAATGACCTCTATATAGATAACACTGACCCATCATTACATCACTACTGACAATAGATGATGTCACAGCTTATCTCCTCCCCCTCTCTGTACAATGTCCTCTATATAGATAACACTGACCCATCATTATGTCACTCGTTAGAAAAGATGTTGTCACAACTTGTCCCTTTCCCTTCCTTACAATGAACAAATCTAGAAATCTCTCATATAGGCCTCAATAAAGTCTATTGTTGCCTTTGACTATGATCTCACTTAAAGGGCAGCTGTCATCAGGTCTCTATCACTAGTTCTGTCACCACTACCTGTTGGAGCAGCTCACAATGATCCATCCCAGCCTTTATCTAGTTATTTCATACATTAATCATTGCAAAATAATACTCTCCTTATTATGTTAATTAGGTAGGTCACAAGGTCAGAGGCAGTGATGTCACCCCTGTTACACCTCTGTGCTTTATCTGCTGACATGCTGCATCCTCCTAATACACATGTATGAGACACAGACATCAGCTACACAAGTACCTGACATGTTCTGCTATAACATGGCTGCATCCTGGAGCTGTTGTATCTCTCCTATACACACACAGACTGCAGGGGGCGCCAGAACCAGGAAACACATCATTATACAGCCTCACATCATTACTAAGGCTGTCAGTCAAGCAATGGGGGTGTGGCTGTGCCTCCCACTCATGAATAAGCTGGACAGCTTGAATATGCTAATGACTCATTGGCCATTTCATAGGTCATTTGCATACAGCTTTAGGACCTCATTGCTTAGGTTTACAGGCAAGTAGAGGGACAATGAAGGGATAGAGGCAATGCTCTCTAATGGCAGTTTATGAAAATATATTTAGTTTAGGGGGTTATTTTGCCTCATGGGTTCTCTTTAATGCTGTTCACAAAGCACAGGAAAGGCTCAAAAAAGATCGCTACTGCATAATCATAAAAGAAATGTAAAAAAATATATAATTAAAATATAAAAAAATTTGAAGTATTATATCTTTTACAGTTTAAAATCGAATTCCTTTTGAGCAAAATTTATAGGCAAGAGCCAATAGGAAGAAATAAGATTTTTATAAAACATATTGAAGGCCTTACGTAATATAGAAGACGGCCACCCTCCTCTCATATCTTGATTTACCATGAAAACCATTAATATCTCAAGTCTACAGAATTTGTACTGCTCATTGATACGAAAGTGTTCTTGACCGGAAAACGTTTTACCGTCCCGACCTACTCAATCGAGCTGATCTAAGAGTAAGAGCGCTTGAGTACTCTCATAATATCGTTTGTTGATACTTACTTTCCCTCTTGCACACAGGATATTTATGACACATGTAGATTCAGGACATTACCTATTATGAGAATGAACCAATGACCCCCGAACCAGGTTCTAGCTGAGCAGAGAGTTTTCCACGCATGGGTGGCCATTCTCCATTCAGGTCTATATAGGAACCAAAAAAAAGCCAACTATTTCTATTTATTACCAAAGAATTGAATGGAGGTGGCTACGGAGGGGGTCAGTCTGTAGAAAAGGTCACAATGTCTTATGGCACTTCTTGTGGATATGTCATAAACATTAAGCATGTAGAACCCCTTACGGTTGGGGACATATGCCGAAATTAATTAACCAACCATAACTCGATTAGGAGTTAGGAGGATATCTCCATTTCATCCGCCACCATCAAGGCAAGTTAACTAAAATGACATAATGTTGACCAATGCTACTGATATTTCTGGACAGTATGGCCTGGTCTGATGAAGTACTTTTTTTCCCAATATGGTATTTCTGGTATTTTATATCCTAGCATGTTTGCTCTTGTTTATTCTCTACTGTTGTGGAAATCAGGCCATCTTGTATCCTAAGAGTGAGACAATCCAATTGGAATAGTTTACATGAAGTGTACTGCTTTAACAAGTCAGAGCCGGTGTTGGGTGACTGATGAACTGACACCCCCTTCTTGTAGGTAAAATTGTTTCCCTCATATATCCATAAAATCCAATTTAGAACATTGCCTGGTATCCAGGAATATCTTTAGCAATCCCTCCTGCCTTTCCAGGCTGAATCCAGCAGCTCCACCCCAATGCTTTCTCTGCATTCAGCAAGTAATATCATGTACCATATAAGGTCCTTTAGCCTCTTAACATTAGCAAACTGTCACGCAATGGATATATCTGATCACATGAATCACAGCACAGTTCACCCTCCATGGACTGCTGCTCCTCCTAATCCACTATGAGGCATTCTGTGATGCATGACATTATTGCTGAATGCTGAGAATGCATGGGGAGGAGTTGCTGGATATCAGCCCAAAGAATCCACGATCCCCCGACTTGCTACGATATCCCTGGATATCAGGCAGGTTATAAAAAAAAAATTAGCTAAAAGAAAAGTGTGACAGTTGTTATATGGCTCTGTGGGAACTGGTCACTAGCTTATGTGCAAAATGTGGTGACGGTTCTCTTTAATTGGAGGGGTTTGTTATGAATGGGGGCCCAGCTACACCACTGGGTTATGCATCCCATTTTCACAATGGTGACACCAAACGTAAAACATAACATTTTAGGCATAGGAAAAAGAATTGGAGTGTTGGCCAAGAGAGTGATATGAATAGCTGCAAGCCAGATGGGAACGTGAAACACCAGCACCTAGATACTGACGCTGGGACTTTGTTGCTTTAGCTACTGGCAACCTACCGGTTTCTGTGCTCTCATTACCCTCTTCTTACCTCTCTCTCTCTCTCTTACCATCAGGCTGGTTGCCTCTTGTACAACTCTTGTAACCAATGAGTTCCTAACATTATTTGATCAAAACAAAAGAGTTCAGGGATTAAACAAGATATGTGCCGCATCAGTTATAATGCATGAAATCAAGTGGTAGATTTCTTAAAGGTGCACCAGAAAAAGTTGGTCCCACTCTGTCGGAGTAATGCAGGGGGCGCCAGATTCATGTAGAACAGGCGCCAGAATCTGGCCCCCCTGCACATTAACACAGCAAACTGCATTAGTACAGTTTGCCCCGTTCTTAGTAAATGTGCCCCATTGTTTATGACGCTAATGGTTTTTTTATAGACTACAGGATACACAGTGCACAGTGCACTGTTATCTTCTTGGAGTATATATATATTATATATATATTATATATATATATATATAAATATAAAACAGGAGAATCCAATAGTCCAAGGTGGGGTGCAAGCTCAATAAGGACCAGGCAACGGACCTTCAAAAATATCCAAACGAAAAAGCTGCACTCCCACAGCAAGGATGAAGAAAAGTGGACCCTTTGAGGGTTTTTTTTGGTTTGGATATATATATATATATCTTGAGGGGGGGCCCATAAGGTCTCACTTTCCATAATAGAAGACAAGTACTATAGTACTATAAACATACAGTACATTATAGTCGGGGCCTGGGACAGACTTTGCACTGGGGCCCATCAGCTTCAAGTTCCGCCACTATATGTTTATATAAATAACTGCTGTCACACTGCACAATATCTTACCTAGGTATAAATCAAGATGCAAAAAAACCTACAGCGTTCTGCAGCATTCGCTACCTACCTCTACTACTGCATGTGTCTCTGCTTTTTTCCATTGACCAAGATCAGATAATATGTGCTTGACTAGAGATTTATTTTAAAAGAACACAACTGTGTAGGTAGAAAGCAAAATATGATGACAGCAAACACGCAAACAACAGAATAAAACCTTTTTGATCAAGCAGGTGTTAGCTTGCAGTTCAGTTTCAACAAGCCTGGATAAATTACTGTAGCGCGGTTGTGAGTGTGACTGTTTTTCATGTTTTGCAGTCACAGAAGATGCGGCTCTCATCTGGAGACAGGAGCTCTGCTGAGCAGATCACAGCTCCTTACAACAATACACTAGTGGCTTATCACACAATGCGGCTCTACATAGAAGACAAGAGTAACTGCAAGCTCATACCGGAGCCCCAGCATTAAGACATTGTCAGTTTTTTAAGAGGATATTCTTTTACTGAATAATCTTGATTTGTTGTGTCTCCTGAGAGGACTGCTGTTTGGATTGAGGCCCATACAGAGTAGCTCTCTCCAACTGGGATCTGAAAACTCACTGTACTGTATGAACAAAACAAAAAAGCCTTAAAATCAATGGAAAAAGGTCAGTTAGAAAATCCATCAAAATACCCAACCTTTTCTTATTGATTTCTACATACTATATGTAACACAACCTACTGTACATGGACAACCTTTAAATTTTGCTCGATTGTTGATGATTGTGGAGAGTCACATTATTATGTCTCTTCATTTTAGCATTATTCATTAATGTTTTATGGCTTTTTTCATGTTGATGGCAATATCAAAAAGTTGTAATCCAAATAATTCACCTCCCTGCATGAAGACCTCATATAGTAAACACTGACCCATCATTACATCATACTGACAATAGATGGTGTCACAGCTTTCCTCCCCCCCTCCCTGTACAATGACCTCTATATAGATAACACTGACCCATCATTACCTCACTACTGACAATAATGTGTCACAGCTTTCTCCTCCCCCTCCCTGTACATGACCCTCTATATATAACACTGACCCATCATTACATCACTACTGATAATAGATGATGTCCAGCTTATCTCCTCCCCCTCCCCTGTACAATGACCTCTATATAGATAACACTGACCCATCATTACATCACTACTGACAATGAATGATGTCACATTATCTCCTCCCCCTCCTGTACAATGACCTCTATAAGATACACTGACCCATCATACATCACTACTGACAATAGATATGTAGTCACAGCTTATCTCCTCCCCCTCTCTGTACAATGTCCTCTATATAGAACACTGACCCATCATTATGTCACTCGTTAGAAAGATGTTGTCACAACTTGTCCCTTTCCTTCCTATACAATGAACAAATCTAGAAATCTCTCATATAGCCTCAATAAAGTCTATTGTTGCCTTTGACTATGATCTCACTTAAAGGGCACCTGTCATCAGCGCTCTATCACAGTTCTGTCACCACTACCTGTTGGAGCAGCCACAATGATCCATCCCACCCCTTTATTAGTTTTTCATCATTAATCATTGCAAAATAACTCTCCTTATTATGTTGTAATTAGTAGGTCCAAGCAGAGGCAGTGATGTCACCCCTGTTACACCTCTGTGCTTTATCTGCTGACATCTGCATCCTCCTATACACATGTATGAGACAGAGACATCGGCTACACAAGTACCTGACATGTTCTGCTATACCATGGCTGCATCCTGAGCTTTGTATCTCTCCTATACACCACAGACTGCAGGGGGCGCCAGAACCAGAAACACATCATATACAGCCTCACATCTTACTAAGGCTGTCAGTCAAGCAATGGGGTGTGGCTGTGCCTCCCACTCTGAATAACTGGACAGCTTGAATATGCTAATGACTCATTGGCCATTTCATAGGTCATTTGCATACGCTTTAGGACCTCTTGCTTAGGTTTACAGGCAATAGAGGGACAATGAAGGGATAAGGCAATGCCTCTAATATGGCTTTTATGATGAAAATATTTTAGTTTAGGGGTTTATTTTGCCTGACGGGTTCTCTTTAATGCTGTCACAGCACACAGAAAGGCTAAAAAAGATCGCACTGCATAATCATAAAAGAAATGTAAAAATATATAATTAAAATATAAAAAATTTGAAATATTATATCTTTTAGAGTTTAAAATCGAATTCCTTTTGAGCAAAATTTAAGGCCAGCCAATAGGAAGAAATAAGATTTGATAAAACATATTGAAGGCCTTACGTAATATAGAAGACGGCCACCCTCCTGTCATTTCTTGTATTAGCCATAAAACCATTAATATCTCAAGTCTACAGAATTTGTACTGCTCATTGATACGAAAGTGTTCTTGACCGGAAAACGTTTTACCGTCCCGACCTACTCAAAAAATGTGTGTTTATGTAGAGCAAAGTCAAGAGCTCTTGTGTCATTAGAGAGCCATCGGTCTGACTAATACATTTCTGACAGATAAATGCAATATATACCTGATTTATCAAACTAAGATGTGGCCGGCAAGGTCAACAACGTCTACCAAATCTCTGCAAATAACGCAATCACGGCATCGGGAATCATCTATTTGTTCAGCTATGGGCCATTCTGATTGGCTTTAGTAAATAATCACCTATGTGTTTCGAGATGTCAAACTCCTTGTTCCATAAATCAATGATGCTTGAAGAACCCGCGCCTAAAATTGCATTTTACTTGCTAAGTATGACATTGAACATGTGTGAAAGTGATTGACATTGACCCCTCTATGGGCAGAGTCTTGGGCTCCGCTACTTTTCCAGATTATGGAGAGCGGTGTATATTTTTGTTCTATTTTTCTACTTGGTGCACATCTGAATAATAGGCAGGAACAGGGCTGACAACGTTATAAATATCAGAGCTTTTAATAAGCAGCGTTCTGCTAGTCCTTTATCTCCATGGGAGATTGTAAAAAAATGTTTTTTACGTAAGTAGATGAATAGTTCTATAATAAATGTTATATATAGAAGAACCCAAATTAATAAAATCAAGGGAATGATAAGTGGAACTGTGCTAAAATGTCATATGTTCCTTTGAAGCCAAGTCTATTAGGCATTAAAGGGAACTCAATTTCTCTCAATTTATGTAACTTTAAAGGAAAACTAATGCTAAAATACAACGTGTTCCTTGTTCTAAAAGCTTTTTATAAGGTGTTCCGAGTCAAAGGAAAACAGCATTTTGCTTGTTAGTTTCGTCCTCCGGTACGAGCCAAGATTCAAACAGAAGACGTGTGATTGACATTCGCTGAAAATGTGGAAAAACATAATTTTTTGTGCAAGCCTATGATTTTGTTGAATCTTAGTTATGAGATGACAGTGCTCTCAAAAAATGACAGAAGGGCGAGGTCTGAAACATGTTTACTTGTGTAATGAAATGCAAGAACGTAAGAGGAACACATGAGGAATTCTGAAGTGGTATCGAAAAAAATAAAGTAGGGCTGCGCACCTATGTGAGCAGAAACCAATGCTCTGCCGAAAAACATGGGAATATTAAAGAGATCACCTCTCAGAGCTGTTTAAGTAAATATTTGAATCGCCCATGACTTAAAGGGGTTGTTCACCGGTAGAAAAAAAACCCTTGGTTGGCAGGGATGGGGCGGGTTAAAAAAATAAAAATGTACTTACCTCTGCAGTCCCTCCCGGCGTCTATTGGTGCAATCTCTCTGATCCGTGCCTCATGTAAACAAACAGGGGCACGGAAGCCGCACTGCATTCAGCTTCCGGCCAGCCAAGGGGGGGTTTTTATAGCCTTGGACAACCGCTTTAACCAATCTGGAGCATCTTTTGGTAGGACTTTAGACTGTGCCAATACGCTCGCCATTTCTTTTTTCTAAAAAATGAATTGACATCTGGGCCATTCCGAGTGGGATTGTGCCTCTGCACACTGTAATATTGTCCAATCAGGGCTGCCAGTATAAGACTGTACTGGGACACTCCCCTATGACGGCAACACCCAAATGTCAATTTATTCAAGCATTTATAGCAAGGGTATGTCACAACTGTGAGTTATAACAGAAGATAAATCCAAGATTATTAGGCTGTTATTTGTGAATCTTTTATTGGTCCATGGTACAAACAGCAATCACAAACTTCTACACAAGAGTAAAAAGGCGATGCTTATCTGACGCGTTTCTCATTTTTACTCATGTGTACAAGTTTGTTATTACTGGCCTTACCATGGACCAATAAAGGATCCATGAATATTCTTGAACAAGTGAGTGCCGACCTCATTCGTTTTCAAAGTCTATGCTACCTGGGAAGAGAAAGGTGTTCCTGGAGGATCATGCACCTGGAGCTGAGCGGGTTCGTAAGACTGGGGCACATTTACTTACCCGGTCCTGTCACGATCCAGCGGCGCATTCTCCAACGAGGATTCGAGTCTTCCAGCGATTCAGCAAGCTCGTGCGTCCAACTTCCTGCAGGTGTCACTGTTACGCCGAGGTCCGCCGGAGTTCACCATCTTCTTCCCAGTGCATGTAAATGCTTGATTTTGCAACACATTTTGTTTTTTAAATTCCACAGTTTTTCCCAATCCACGCCTCCGGATTCTGATGTGTGAAAGCTGGTGGATTGCGGCGAAATCCGATCACGTGCGCCAAATTCCGCTGGGATTTTGGCGCACGCGATCGGATTTCGACACAATCCGCCGGAAAAATTTCGGGAAACTCGACGAAAGTGCGGCCACGGAGCCCTTAGTAAGTGAGCCCCACTGTGTCCACATCCACACACAAGGAACCCCCCTTTAAGACTGGATCTGATCTTTATAGCTTTATAGATGTTATTGAAATGATAAAACTTTATTATTCTTTAGCAGTCCATATTAGTCCAGTATATAAAAGCAGCGCTCTAGGTCAGAACTGCACAGGTTCCCTTTAATAGTAGGCTTAAAAAGTAATACTAATGTAAACCGGAGAGCGTAAATGTGTCCAGAGCCATCTCCTATAACATACTTCAATTCATTTTTCAGTCTTTAAAACCCTAGTAAGGAACACGTCCCACTCACCTGAGCAATCACTCATCTTAACTGCATTTACAGTGGCCCAAATTAAATGGAAATCTCCCTTTCCCGCAGCAATTTGAAAACCTTAATTCAGTTTTGCAGGAAAATGTTGAATAAAAAAATCAATGTTTTAATAAATTGCGACTTACATAAAAATAATGTTTTCACCAGACCCAGTTATTTAAATGGTGGCCCTGTCCGGCTGATGATATGGACAGCCATGGAGAGACATTGTATAAATGCTAATAACACCACTACCCGGGGAAGAGCAGGACTATATGCACCGCTCCAATGTGTAACATTGATTTTAGGCTTAAAATGGCATTTTGAAAAATGATGTCTCCTGTGGATGGGAATAAACAGTGTGCCGCGCTAAACTGTGTTTTCGTACAGGTCCCATAATCAATATTATTATAAATAGTAGCAGAGGTACCGCACTCTACTGGAATATGTGGTGCTCAAGAAAATTAGGATTCTCGGTCCACTTCATATAAGGTAGAAAAATTTTCGGCACACACAATGGGTTTTTTTCTTTGCTTAATTAATTTTTATTTGTAGTGAAAAAAATAAGACTGCACAATTTTTAGTCAACCATTACCCCGTAACTCCGGTTTTTTATGCTCTCCCTAAAATCCATAAGAGGTTGGATAAACCCCCAGGGAGACCTATTGTGGCCTCAACTGAATCCATACTTGCTCCTCTTTCTATTTACTTGGAAAAGATTCTTACTCCTATGGTGAAGAAAACACCATCTTTTTTATTGGACACAACTCATTTTCTTGACACTATCAAGACATTATCACCATTACCACTACCATCTATTTTGGTCACATGGGACGTGTGCAGTCTTTATACTTCCATTACTCACAATAAGGGAATCGATGCTGTCAGACGTCTATTGGAACTGAATCAATTTACGGGACATACAAAAGATCTGATTCTGGAATTTCTTCACACAATTTTACATAATAACTTCTTTTTGTTTGGAGACCAATTTTTCTTACAGATTCAAGGGACGGCGATGGGGTCGAATGTAGCCCCCCCCTACGCGAACACTTACATGGCTTTCTTTGAAAATGATTTCATATATCCTAATACTCTTTTTCAACAAAATTCAAGATACTGGCGCCGCTATATCGACGACGTGTTCTGCGTATGGGGGGGCTCACTAGACTCCCTCCAGGCCTTCCATCAATATTTGAACTCTATCACACCGGAACTTCAGTTTACTTTACATTTTGACACTGTCAAAATGAACTTTCTGGATACCCTAATATTACTGGACTCGCAAGGACACATCTCAGTTGATCTTTACGTTAAACCAACGGATCGGAATACACTGCTACACTACAATAGTTCTCACTCGATTCAAACGAAAAAATCTCTTCCCTTTTCACAATATAATCGTGTAAATAGAATTGTGAGTAACCCTGAGAAAAAAACCCTAAGACTTGCTGAAATGACTACTAAATTCCAGAAACGAGGATATCCTCCAAAACTGTTACAAGAATCTTGCGACAAACTCACTTCACACACATCTTCCACATCTTTACGAAAAAGCGAAACAACAAAACGAATACCATTTGTACATCACTTCCATCAAACTTCTCCTTTAATATCCAGAATCATCAAGCAACATTGGCCCTTACTGAAAAAAGCTTACCCACAGATACCAGAATTCCAAAGACCCCCCATGATATGTCACAAAAGAACAAAAAATTTACGAGACAAATTAGTAAAAGCCGACATAGGCAGCTTTTCTAAGAAAACCAGACAAACATTTCTTTCCTCCCCAAAGAAAGGAACATTTCCATGTTTAAATTGTAGTCAGTGCTCCTCAGTAATCCGCGGAGAATTCTTCAGTCACCCTAGAACGGGACAACAATACGCCATTTCTGATTACTTCACATGTAATTCACGCTACGTAATATATTTACTAAAATGCCCGTGCGGCCTACTCTACGTAGGAGAGACCACCACCCCTATTAAGGATCGAGTGAGCAAGCATAAATCTACTATAAGAACGAATCAAAATCTACTTCCGGTTCCAGCACATTTCAACCTCCATCAACATCATTCTTCACAACTAAGATTCCAAGTAATTGAGACAGTGGAGTCACCAAGAAGAGGGGGCAATAGAACAAAACTTCTACGGCACAGAGAATCATATTGGATTCATACATTGCAAACCATTGAGCCATTAGGCTTGAACCGAGCCTATGATCGGACATTTACATAAAATATATATTTCTAGAATCTGTATATGATATGTGTTTTGATAATATACTTTTAAGAATGATGTCACAGGTATTTGTTTTTCTCCTCCCCCTCCTGTACAATGACCTCTATATAAGATAACCTGACCCATCATTACATCACTACGGACAATAGAATGATGTCACAGCTTATCTCCTCCCCCTCTCTGTACATGTCCTCTATATAGATAATCACTGACCCATGGCATTATTCACTCGTTAGAAACGATTTGTGCCAACTGTCCCGTTCCTTCCCTTACAATGAACCAAATCTAGGAATCTCTCATATAGGCCTCAATAAAGTCTATTGTTTCCTTTGACTATGACATCTCACTTAAAGGGGCCCCTGTCATCAGCTCTATTCAGCAGTTCTTCACCACTACCTGTTGAGAGGGGCAGCCACATGATCCATCGCACCTTTCTATTATTCATACTAATCATTGGCAAAATATACTCTCTCTTATTAGGGGGTTCATTAGGTAGGTCATAAGGCAAGGCAGTGATGTCACCCCTGTTACAGCCTCTGTGCTTTATCTGGCTGACATTGCATCATCCTCCTAATACACATGTATGAGACCAGAGACATAAACGCTACACCAGTACCTGACATGTTTCTGCTTAATACAGAAACATGGCATGCACTCCTGGAGCTGTGTAGTCTCTCCTTATACACCACAGACTTCAGGGGGCCAGAACCAGGAAACACCATCATTAACTAGCCATCACATATTCTAAGGCTGTCAGTCAAGCAATGGGGGTTGTCGTGCCTCCACTCATGAATAAGCTGGACAGCTTGAATATGCAATGACTCATTGGCCATTCATAGGTTTTCATACCTTTGGCTCATGCTGTCGGAACGATCTTGATTGGGATTCAGAAGAGTCAGGAGTACATGGTGAGAGCATGTGCCTCAATGGCCGTTTACTATGAAATATATTTGTTTTAGGGGGTTATTTGCGCCTGACGGGATTCTCATTTTAGATGCTGGTTCACAAAGCACAGAACAGGCTCAAAAAGATCGCTACTGCATAATCATAAAAAACTGTAAAAAAATATAATTAAAATATAAAAAAATTTGAAATATTATATCTTTTTAAGTTAAAATCGAATTCCTTTTGAGCCAAAATTTATATGGCCATGAGCCAATAGGAAGAATAAGATTTGTATAAAACTATGAAGGCCTTACGTACTATAGAAGACGGCCACCCTCCTGTCATTTCTTGTATTAGCCATAAAACCATTAATACTCAACGTCTACAGAATTTGTACTGCTCATTGATACGAAAGTGTTCTGACGGGCGGATAATACGTTAACCCGTCTCGACCTACTCAAAATGTGTGTTTAGTAGAGCAAAGTCAGAGGCTCTTGTGTCATTAGAGAGCCCGTCTGACTAATACATTTCTGACAGATAAATGCAATATATCCGATTTATCAAACTAAGATGTGGCCGCAAGGTCCCAACGTCTACCAATCTGTCTCGCAATAACGGGCAATCACAGGCCCGGGAACATCTATTTTGTTTCGCTACTGGCCATTTTGATTTGGCTTTAGTAATAATCACCTTGTTGTTCGAGCATGTCAACGGCCTTGTCCATAATCATGATGCGAAGAACGCCCGCTAAAATTTGGCATTTTACTTGCTAGTATGCATTGGACACGGTTGAAAGTGATTGACATTGACCCCTCTATGGCAGAGTCTTGGGCTCCGCTACTTTCCAGATTATTGGAGGCGGTGTATTTTTTGTTCTATTTTTCTACTTGGTGCACATCTGAATTAATAAGGCAGGACAGGTCTGACAACGTTATAATATCAGAGCTTTAATAAGCAACGTCTGCTAGTCCTTTACTCCATGGTGATATTGTAAAAAATGTTTTAACGTAAGTAGATGAATAGTTCTCTAATAAATGTTATTATAGAAGAACCCAAATAATAAACAAGGGAATGATTAAGTGGAACTGTGCTAAAATGTCATATGTTCCTTAAGCAAGTCTATTAGTCCCGCATTAAGGAACTTCACAGTTGCTCTCAATTATTTAACTTTAAAGGAAAACTATGCTAAAATACAACTGGGTTCCTAGTTCAAAAGGCTTTTTATAAGGTGTTCCAGTCAAGGAAACAGCATTTTGCTTGTTAGTTTCGTCCTCCGTCGTACTAGCCCAAGATTTCAACAAAGACTTTGGTGATTGACATTGCCTGAAATGTGGAAAACATATTTTGTGCAACCTATGATTTTGAATCTTATTTATGAGATGCCAGTGCTCTCAAAATGACAGAGGGCGAGGTCTGAAACAGGTTTACTTGTGTAATGAAATGCAAGACGTAAGAGGAACCATGAGGATTCTGAGTGGTATCGTAAAAAAATAAAGTAGGGCTGGCGCACCTATGTGAGCAAACCAATGCTCTGCCTGAAAACATGGGAATATTAAAGAATCACCTCTCAGAGCTGTTTAAGTAAATATTTGAATCGCCCAACTTAAAAGGGGTTGTTCCACCGGTAGAAGAAAAAACCCTTGGTTGGCAGGGAGGGGCGGTGTAAAAAAAAAAATAGTACTTACCTCTGCAGTCCCCCCGGTCTCTATTGTGCAATCTCTCTGATCCGTGCCTCATGTAACAAACAGGGGCACGGAAGCCGCGCTGCATTCAGCTTCTGCCACCAAGGGGGGGTTTTTTATAGCCTTGGACAACCGCTTTAACCAATCTGGAGCATCTTTGGTAGGACTTTAAACTGTGCCAATACCGCTCAGCCATTTCTTTTTTCTAAAAAATGAATGACATTGGGCTTCCGAGTGGGATTGTGCCTCTGCACACTGAATATTGTCCAATCAGGGCTGCCACTGTAAGACTCTACTGGACCTCCCCTATGATGGCAACACACCCAATGTCAATTTATTCAAGCATTTATGCAAGGGTAATGTCACGCAACTGTGAGTTAACAAAGATAAATCCAAGATTATTAGGCTGTTATTTGTGAATCTTTTATTGGTCCATGGTACAAACAGCAATTACAAACTTCTACAATAAGAGTAAAGAGTGATGCTTACTGACGCGTTCTCGTTTTACTCTGTGTACAAGTTTGTTTTACTGGCCTTACCATGGACCATAAAGGATCCATGAATATTCTTGAACAAGTGAGTGCCGACCTCATTCGTTTTCACAAGTCTATGCTACCTGGGAAGAGAAAGGTGTTCCTGGCAGGATCAGCACCTGGAGCTGAGCGGTCGTAAGACTGGGGCACATTACTTACGCCGGTCCTGTCATCCCACGGGGCGCATTCTCCACGAGGATTCGGTCTTCCAGCGATTTTAGCAAGCTCGTGCATCGACTTCCTGCAGTGTACACTGTTACGGCCGAGGTCACCCGGAGTTCACCACTCTTCTTCCAGTGCATTACATGCTTGATTTTGCACACATTTGGTTTTTTAAATTCCTCAGTTTTTCCTCAATCCACGCCTCCGGATTCTGATGTTGCAAGCTGGTGGATTGGCGTCGAATTTGATCACGTGCGCAAATTCCGCTGGTGTTTTGGCGCACGCGATCGGATTTCGACCAATCCGCCGGAAAAATTTCGGGAAACTCGACGAAAGTGCGGCACGGAGGCCCTTAGTTAAGTGAGCCCCACTGTGGTCCACATCCACACACAAGGAACCCCCTTTAAGACTGGATCTGATCTTTTATAGCTTTATAGATTGTATTGAAATGATAAAACTTTATTATTCCTTTGCAGTCCATATTAGTCCAGTATATAAAACAAGCGCTCTAGTCAGAACTGCACAGGTTCCCTTTAATAGTAGGCTTAAAAATTAACTACTAATGTAAACCGGAGAGCGACATGTGTCCAGAGCCCTCTCCTATAACATACTTCATTCATTTTTCAGTCTTAAAACCCTAGTAAGAACATGTCCCGCTCACCTGAGCGTCGCTCATCTTAACTGCATTACAGTGGCCCAAATTAAATGAAATCTCCCATTTTTGGTTGTGGGGTTTTTTTTGGATTTGTGGGTAGGGTTGTTTTTTGTTTTTGAACGGGTTGTGGAGAGAGGGAAAAGGTTGGTGTTTATTTTTGAGTGTTTTTGTGTGGTTGTTTTTTTTTATTTTTTGAGGGAGGGGGGTGTTTTTGGTTGTGGTTTTTTTGGGGGGTTTTTTGGGGGGGGGGGGGAAGGGGGGGGGGGGGGGGGTTTAAGGAGGGTTGGGGTGGGGTTTGTGGGGGGTGTGGATTTGGTTTTTGTGTTGTGGTTTATTTGTTTTTTGGGGGTTGTTTTTTTTTTTTTTTTTTTTTTTTGGTTTTTGTTTTGATGTTGGTTTTTTTTTTTGTTGTTTTTTTTTGGTGTGTTTTTGGGTGTTTTTTTTGGGTTTGGGGGGGGGGGGGGGGTTTTTTTTTTGGGGATTTTTTTTGTTTTTTTTTTTTTTTTTTGTGGGGTTGTGTTTTGTGTGTCATTGTGTTTTTTGTTTGGGGTGTGGGGGGGGGGGGTATTGTGGGGGGAAGGGGAGGGGGGGTGTTTTTTTTTTTTTTTTGTTTTTGTGTTTTTTTTTTTTTGTTTTTTTGTGTTTTTTTTTGTTTTTTTTTTTTGGGGGGGGGTGGGGGGGGGGGTGTTTGGTTTTTGTGGGTTTTTTTTTTTGGGGGGGGGGTTTTGTGGTGTTGGAGGGGAGGGGGGGGGGGTTTTGGTGTGGGGGATGGTTGAATTGTTTTTTTTTTTTTTTGGGAAGCTTGGGGGGTTTTTTTTTTTTTGTGTTAAGAAGTTTTTTTTTTTTTTTTGTGGGGTTTGTTGTTTTGTGGTGTTTTTTTTTTTTTTGTTTTGTGTGGTTGTGGTTGATGGTGTTTTGTTGTGTTTGTGTGTTTTTTTTTGGTGGTTTTTTTTGTGTTGTGGGGGTTTTGTTTTTTCCCGCAGCAATTTGAAAACCTTAATTCAGTTTTGCAGGAAAATGTTGAATAAAAAAATCAGGTGTTAATAAATTGCCGACTACATAAAAATAATGTTTCACCAGACCCAGTTATTTAAAGGTGGCCCGTCCGGATGATATCGGACCAGCCATGCGAGAGACTTGTATAAAGCTAATAACACCACTACCGGGGAAGAGCAGGACATATCCCCGCCAATGTGAACATTGATTTTAGGCTTAAATGGCATTTTGAAAATGATGTCTCCGGGATGGGAATAAACATGTGCCGCTCAAACTGTGTTGTTCGTACAGGTCCCACAGTCAATATTATTGTGTCTGCATCTAAATACATCGGGTCTCCACTGAGTCTATCGGTAATTGGTGACCTATTTGGAGAGGCTTCTACATTGCAAATAACTAGATTAATAATCAGTAATGGCTACAATGTTTCCATCCGAGGACATTCATCAAAATAGACTCTGACCTTCAAAAGTTTCTTCTCTAATTGTGTCGCGGTTTATGTATGAGAAATGCAGGGGGTCGGGGGGGTACATGGGATCTTAATGGGCTTGTCCAAGTCTAGCTTGAATAAGCAATGGGTTTAATTTAATAAATATAAAACATTTACGTATATACTCGGTATAAGCGACCGAGTAATAAGCCGAGCCCGTGGGCGTAACTACCCGTAGCAGCCGTAGCGGTTGCTACGGGGCCCCGTGGATGTTCAGGGGCCCGGGGATGCACGCTCCCTGCAGCTTTGCCACGGCCTGGGGTAAGTGGTCCGGGGCTGCAGTGCCGGTCGTGCCCCGGGCCCCTCCCTCCTGTGCATCTACACGTCTCCTGAGCCCGCCGCCCACCACCCCCTCTTCCGGGATCCCTGCCTGCTCATATCCTTGACCCGGTCCCCACCACCTCTCTGACCCGCCCCCCTCATCTCCTGACCTGCCCGCTCATCAGCCTGCAGGGCGGCACAGATGATTCTCTCCCCCCCCTTCCCCGCTCGGCCCCCTTCCCCCGCTCGCCCCCCCCCCCCCGCTCAGCGCGCCCCCCTTCCCCTTCCTCGCCCCCCTCTCCCCCGCTCGCCCCCACCTTCTCCGCTCGCCCCCCCCCCCCCGCTCGCGCCCCCCCCGCCGTCTGAATGCATCTGGACACCCACCTGAACACCTGCCTGAACACCCATACACTCCCAAACTTCCTAAAAGGTAAGTATCTACAGATGTAATCTGTATTATAATTATTTATCGTAGTATATACTGTATTTTATCTGTATGTATATAAGATTTATATGCATATACTGTGTACATATTTATAGTACATGTATGTGTAATTATCTAGTTGTATATTGTGTATATAGTTTGTTTTTTATTTTGATATTATTTTTCCTGTGTATATGTGTGTATATGTATATATGTTATACTGTTGTATATAGTGTATATGTATATTGATATATACTGTGTATATTGTTATGTGTATATTGTATATATACTGTGTATATTTGTATATATATGTATTGTGTGTATCTATATTTATATGTGTGTGGTATTTGTATATATATGTGTATATGTATACTGTGTATATGTGTATATTGTATATTATGTTATACTGTGTGTATATACTGTGTATATTGTATATATTGTAATATAGTGTGTAGATGTGTAATACTGTGTAATTACTGTGTATATTGTTATATACTGTGTATATGTATATATGTATATATACGTGAATATGTGTGTATATGTTATATAGTTATATACTGGTATATGTTGTGTAATCGTGTATATATTTTATGTATATCTGGTATATGTGGTGTACTGTGTATATGTTATATGTATATCTACTGTGTATATGTGTATATATTGTATATATAGTGTGTATATACTGGTTATATGTGTTATATACGTTATCGATACTGTTATACATAAATTATATTAGCATTATATATAATATAATAATATATATATCGTTATATACTGATTGTGTTTTTGTATGTGGTAAGTATTGTAGGCTGTAATACTGAAGGTATGTGTTATTCTGTATGTATATGCAGCATGTGTATATGGTGTTTTTATCCGCATGTATGTGTACATGTGTCAGTGTATAACTGTCTTTGTGATGTAGGTAGGCTAGAAGTTTATATATAATATATATGATATATATATATATAATTAATACTTGGTGCATATTGTAATGGAGTAGATGTCTATAATGTGTATACTGTATGAGTTTGTATATACTCTGTGTATTAGTGTATAAATGTATATGAGTGCATAAATGTGTGTATAAGTGAATGCTTGTATGTATAAGGGTGTGAGTATACGAGAGTAGAACTTTATGTGTGTGTATAAAGGTGTGTATATATCAGTGTATAAATGTGTGTAATTGTATAAACATGTCTATATAGGGGTACCTTCCCAAGAACATATGGGGGACGTATATCTGGCCGCAGATTTGCTGCCGGATATACTTCCCCCATAAGCTTCTATACGCCAGGGCTCGGCACGGTGAGCACAACGAGTACTCACTGTTTTGATCAAAAGAGATAGAGCGTGCTCTATCTATGGCCGTAAGAACGGCCATGCGGCTCTATTCTCTATGGAGAGGGGAGGGGTGAGCCGCGCTCACCTCTCCTCCTCTCCAGCGCGCCCGACGTGTGCCTGCCATATATATATATTTTAAGGGGAAGGGGGGCCCCATGCAGAAATCTGCTATGGGGCCCAGCCTCTCCTAGTTACGCCCCTGCCGAGACCCCTAATTTTACCATCAAAAACTGGGAAAACCTATTGACTCGAGTATAAGCCGAGGGTGGAAAATACATTGGTCACAGACTCCCTCCCCAGTATATAGCCAACCAGCCCCCGTCTGCGCCGTCTTCTTTATTGTGCAGGGCGCCGCCACAGATCCTCCCCGGCCGGCAGGCGCAAAGTATGACGGAAGCCTGAAGACGAGCCGCGCGGACATCGGGGGAGCAGCGCTGCACATATATAAGCTTATTATTTTTTAAGTATTTTTTACTTTATATTGACTCGTGTATAAGCCGAGGGGACATTTTTCAGCACATTTTTTGTGCTTAAAAACTCGGCTTATACACAAGTATATATAAAGAAAAAAATATGTTTTTTGTTACCCTGTAGGTAATTGCCTGGTAATTGCCTGGTGATTTTATTCTGTACTTCACATGCCAGATTATGGAAAGGGCTCCCAGGGCCCCCACCATCCAATGGTGGTTTATGTTGTGGGTGATTCCAGCAGATGTGCGGGCATTAAATCCGGACCAGTGTTCCCAAGTCTTCTGAACCGGCTGTTAACCCTTGTGTCTATGGCAGAGCAAGGGAACAATATGCTCTCTGCTCTGCCATAGGCTGAGAAGCGCACAGGAAATCTGTGTCCTTATCCATTGGCTTTATCCATTACTGGGGGGCTGAGGAAATCTGTGTCCTTATCCATTGGCTTTATCCATTACTGGGGGGCTGGCTTTATCCATAACTGGAAGCCTGGCTGTATCCATTACTGGGGGGCTGGCTTTATCCATTACTGGGGGGCTGGCTGTATTCATTACTGGGGGGCCAGCTATATTCTTTATTGGGGGGCTGGCTGTATCCATTACTGGGGGCTTTCTGTGTGCATTACTGGAAGCCTGGCTGTATCCATTACTGGGAGGCTGGCTGTATCCACTACTTGGGGGCTGGCTGTATCCATTATTAGGAGGCTGGTTGTATCCATTACTGGGAGGCTGGCTGTGTGCATCACTGGAAGCCTGGCTGTATCCATTACTAGGAGCCTGGCTGTATCCATTACTGGGGGGCTGGCTGTATTCATTACTGGGGGGCTGGTTGTATCCATTATTAGGAGGCAGGCTGTATGCATTACACGGGGTCTGGCTGTGTGCATTACTGGAAGCCTGGCTGTATCCATTACTGAAGGGCGTGATGTATCCATTACTGGCAGGCTGGCTGTATTCATGACTGGGGGGCTGGCTGTATCCACTACTGTATTATATTCAGTGGGGGGCCTCTACCAGATTTTGTGATTTCCTGGCCACTCTGTAAATCTGGCAAAGGACGTGCCCTATCCTTTCTGGTGCGACAGCACGGCCCTGACCCAGTGGGGAATATGGCCATTCAAATGGATTCACATGTGTGCAGGGGGTCTAAATCCAGAGCAAGACAAAATGAGACAGAAGTATTTTAGTAAGCCTGCATCCTCAGAAGATCTATGGTTCCAGGATGATTGGAACAACCTCACTGCAGACTTCCTGAAGAAACCTTGCACATGTGTACCTATAGGAAATGAAGCTGTACATGACATGTTCTACACAACAGGTCACCTTCTTTCATTGCTTCAAGTCTTGATACCTATGTGACTATTGCAGGAGCTTTTTGGTGATAACTTTTTAGGGTCAACATGGGCAATCTAATTGGTCGTCAGCTACCAAGTCCCACACAGATTTAACATAATTTAACCAATCTTTTTACATAATGAAATGTTATCATGGAAGACCCAAAATCCAATGAAAAAGCCAAGTTAACACTTTGTTTCCCATAATTCATGAATTAAAGCTTTGCTGCGTGTCCTGCTCCAGTAATCTAGACATCACAGTCTGGCCCTTGTCAAGATTACTTATTCTTGCCTATTCTCCCACTTCCAGCCCATCAACTTCTAGATTTAGCTGTTCACCTGCTGCCTAATATATCCCACCACTAGACAGGCGCCAGTGTCACAAGATAATCAATGTACTTCACTATACCTGTCAGTAAATTACTATTATGCCTGATTGGTGTACAGTATGTCCTTAATGCTTTCCTTCTTCAGGAGTCTCCGACTTCTAGCTTAAAGGGGAAGATCACTAAATAGTTTTTTTATTTAAAGGGATAAATCTAAGATGCAGGGAAAAGGAAATCCCCCACTGATACTATTATCTCAAATATCTCCAAGTATGAGGGCGCTCAGGGAGGGAGATCTACACATCTTCTGTGTATTACGGTGTCTCTCCGCATAGTCTGGAGGAAGAGCTCGTTTATATCGATGTGATATTTTAATAACTTTATTGAGGACAATAAAATCTTAATCCCATAGGTTACTATAAAAGAAGAGAGCGCAATCATACAAATTATTAGGGGAGAGTTGTATTTGATGCGTCTTCCTAGAATGAGATTGTCGCCATATAATTTACTGTTTGTATAGAAAAAGCTTTAAAAATATAAATGAGGAAAAGCAAGGTAAAAACAATGCAAATAATAACCATAATTCCTAATCAAGATGTGGAAATATAAAATACATTTTAAAGGAATTCTGTCTGTTTCGAGAATGTAAGGATTCATTCATACGGCCGCTATGGGGGCCATGTGACCAGATCACAGCCCCCATAGACTTCTATGGCTCCCCGGGATGGTGCAGTGAGCACACTTAGATTTGTGGTGTGAACAATTGTTTGCCTATGGAGGGAGGAGGGGTGAAAAATGCTCACCCCTCTCCCCTCCAGCCATGTGCTTGCACGGGATCCAGTCCAGTCTTGTCTAAAGCTATAACCCTAGAGATCTATTAACCTTTCAAGTTCTCATGTTTCGTGTCGTAGGGCAGCACGGTGGCTTAGTGGTTAGCATTATAGCCTTGCAGCGCTTCAAGTCCTAGGGTCAACATCTGCAAAAAGTTTGTATGTTCTCTCCATGTTTGAGTGGGTTTACTCCAAAAACATACTGGTGCCGTGGTCCATTACAACCATGTTATCTAAGGGGTAATAGAGAGAATAGATCCTCTTTTATGAAACTGGCACCAAGCAACAGTGACGGATAAAAACTGGCATGGACTCTGGGCTATATATATATTATGGCCCCTACAAGTCTGAAATCACTTCCTACATATGGTACTAGAATAAGTTTTTGGTGGCTAGGGTAGCCATGGGCCCCCTAGAAGACTTGGGCCCCCGGCTACCACCCAAACCAGCTATTTTGTATTATAATATACTATGGCCCAGCAAATTAAACTCAAAAAACACCAAATACATTGATTCTTTCCCCAAAAAGTTTTGTAAACAAAAAAATATTGTATATTGCCATGTCTACATTGACCCGGATCAGAGAAGTATCAAATTACCCCTTGACAAAACCAGTCATTTATTTTTTTTAATGTATATAAAATTTATTAATTTATTTTTATATCTCAAAAAATATATCAAAGAGTCTTGTTTTCCCCATAATGATATTAATAAAAATGTCTTCCTGCAAAAATAAAAAGTTGCACACAATGTCATGCCTAGGCCTTGACTTTGGAAAATTGATTTACATTCTACTATCATTGTGCTGTGCTCTTAATTCTCTGCATTGAGATGCTCGCCCATCCTCTCTGCTCTGAGTAAGAGCTGCAGCAGTCTTTTGGTTAAATGCTACATCCGTCACAGTAGTGGAAAGGGAAGGGCTATGGAGAAGCTCAATGTATATAATTGTGATCGTGTGCAGTTCCCGGGGACTTGGGTTCAAGTCCCAGGGTCAACATCTGCAAAGAGTTTGTATGTTCTTTCCGTGTTTGCGTGGTTTTCCTCTGGTTTCCTCCCACACTCCAAAACATACTGGTAGGTTGATTAGATTGTGAGCCCCATTGGGGACAGAGACTGATTTGGCAAGTTATGTGCAGCGCTGCGTGTGCCCTATATAAATAAAGGAATTATTAACTTGCCCTATAATATTTATGGTGTAACATATGTGATGTTTGCTCTTTTGAATAAGTGGCCTAGTATGACGGCTGGGAGAGAAAACTTTGCGAGTTCTGATAGACTGCCCTTTAGAGAAGGATTATTTGAGGATTTAGTTTACACTAATGGAAAAATTAGACTTCATTTTTCAGGGCGAGATATTTGAATGACATTCAGAAAGTGCAGGGGATCATTTATTGTAAAATGAGAAAATGTTCAACATGTCAACTTTCCGGTCCAGCAAGTGCCAGCTTGTCGGCTGATTGCCATTGACATCCATTGGAATCATATTAAGACGCTATAATCCGTGGTGAATTTTTTCCAGATTTGGTCAGAAGCTGCTAAGTGCTTGTTTTTCAGGGTCTTCAGCAAAAGTATCTTATCAAACAAGTAACTTCCAGATACATTAACTTGTATAGAGAACCACCAGGGGCAGAATAGGACTACCATGGGCCCTGGGCTGTATGTATATTATAGCCCCTACAAGTCTGAAATCACTTTCTACATATGCTACTTGACTCAGCATCTTGGGGATTGGAGGATGCGTTGCATTTGCCTGCTTTTAATCTGCTGTTTCAGGACCTTTGGAAGACCTTCAGCGGTCCTGAAATGGCTCTTGTGTACATGTGCATTGAGAGCAGGAACAGATGTACGAGGATTTTATGGGTGAAGGTCCTTCTCTGTATAAAATTGAGGTGGTTTAGGTTACCATGGGCCCCCTTGAAGGCTTGTGCCTCGGGATACTGCCCAAACCCCTATATTATAATCCATTATTGAGAACCCCGTAGGAGGAGATGTAAGCTCCTTCCTTTTTCCTTTAACTAGAGTTCCAAGCACCACTTAAAAAAAACACAAAAAATAGCCATCATGTCCTTTATCTCCCTCCCTTCAGCTGAGTCATCCTCTGCTCTTCAATGCAGGGGGTTGGGGGTTCAGAGACATGCTGGCAGACATGAATATCACACTCCTTTGGGACTCGCTGCCCCTCCTGACAGGGTGTAAGTAGGTTCACAAAGTTCATTTTCTGGGGATAGGAACTATGCAATTTTTTAGCTCAGTGAGGGCACAAGCTAGTATAGTGCTATGGGAAACATGAAGAGACAGAAGGATGGGAAGAAACTTACAGCCACAGAAGACCTAGAGTTAGTTCTCTGCAATGTTTGGAACAACCTCCCTGCTGAGTTCCTATAAAAAGCTCTGTGAAAGTGTACCTGTACCTGTATTGATGCTGCTTTGAATGAAACAGTGGTTAATATAAAAACTAGTTTGAGTTTTTATTATTTTTATTTATTATTATTATTTATTTATTTATTTTTTATTGGTTTATATAAAAACAATTTAGATTTTTTATTACTATTTAATTGATAAAAAAAAGTCACATTCTGCATCATTATTTCCACATCTATCTAAAACTTTTGCAGTTTAGTCGATCAAAACAATAACATTCGATTATCTTCTTGTATTTGTATTGTGTCTACATACATTTATTTTGCCTTTTTGTCAGTTTTATTACAGTGGGTGGATATTTAAGATGACAGAGGTGTTACATGACATATCTCAAAGGTTACAGTATGTTAATGAAGGCATCAATTAAACGTCAAGCAGATATTTGGGTTTGACTGTGTGGTTTTCTAAAAAAAATAATGTAATAAAACCACCTGGGAGACTCGATATTTTATATTCTAAAAAAAAACTAAAAATACATGTCTGGAGGGAATAAGTGCATAACAGCATGAAGACGAGACATGATGTATACTAAGTGTTTACACAGGGCAGGTAAGAGAACTAGAGCTATTTACATGTATCATTGTATCTGCTGGATTTATATAGTGCACCATGGGAACATTTATCATAAGGTAAAGAAATACTGAGTGCTGGTACATGTTGGATTCTGCAGCAAGTGAATCCCATAGGGTTTGTTCATGACTTCAACCCCTCTTACAGAGTGTGGATTACTCTCATCTGCTGATGCTTTTCCTATTATTCTTATTGTGGTGGTTACGTATCACATGTCATAAAATGTCAAGTGCAGCAGATAAAATTGGTCCAGGGACTAACCAGGTATGAGCCCATATTCCTCTGCATCCACTGTTAGGATGGGAAGACTCTGGGTTGTATAATACTGACATAATGGGGCTCATTTACTAAGGATCTGCGGGACCGCGATTCCGTCGGGTTTCCCGAATATTTCCATTGTGCGCCGAATTGCCCCATTTGGCGCACGCGATCAGATTGTGGCGCATCGGCGCCGGCTTGCAGGCAAAAGAAATCAGGGGGGTGTGGCCGCGGAATTTAAAAACGGAATTGTCGCAAGACATGCACTCACATACACCAGGAAGAAGCAGGTGTACTCCGGCAGACCTCAGTGCCGGATGCAGAAACTCGGACGCCTGGGCTTAGTGAATCACGGCAGACCCGAATCCGCGTCAGACAACGCACCGCGGGATCGCGACAGGACCGGGTAAGTAAATTTGCCCTAATGGGGCACATTTACTAAGAACAGTGCATTCTGTACTAGGTGCAGCTGCCTGTGTAGTGTGTAGGGGGCGCCAGATTCAGATGCACCACTTTTTTTTTTTTGGTGCACCTTTAACATGGGCCGTGCAACATTCTGGCGCATGGTCCAGCTGAGTACTGGAACACCCCCTTCAGTGGAAAAGGGTTGCATGCGACATATGTGGTGCAGACACTTCTTAAACGGCTGCGCCAGCAGTTTGCACTGAAAAGATCATGCAAAGTCCAATGGAAAATTGGCAAACGGAGCTAAGAAAATGTACCCCAATTGGTGATGAGCTGATCCAAACCTGCAATGCTCAGATCCGTGCCAAACATCTAACTTAGGTCACATGTTCCAGTTTAGTTAATCCCTCTATGTTAATTATCAGGGGTTGGGGTTAGGTCCCGGCCCCGATTATAATATTGAGGATCGGGTTCAGTAAACTTGGCGAAACCTGAATCTTAATGGGTACACTCATCACTCAACATTTAGAATGCAACGTACACGATCAAAGCCAATGAAATCTTAAAGGGGTTGTACAAAGGAAAGGGGATAACAAAGTGATTGGTGGACGTCTAACAGTTGGGACCTCTACTGATAACAAAAATAGTTTTGAGGTTCGGATTCCATGAACTCACCTAACCTATACCCCAATGGGTTCTCTCACTCTCACTACAGGCAGTCCCCGGGTTACACACAAGATAGGGTCTGTAGGTTTGTTCTTAAGTAGAGTTTGTATGCAAGTCGGAACTGTATTTTTTATCATTGTAATCCCAGACAGAACTTTTTTGGTCTCTGTGAAAATTGGATTTTAAAACTGTTGGGTTGTCATAAGAATCAATATTAACAATAAATCTTCATTACAGACACATTTGATAACTGTTACAGCTGTTTATTGTATCCTAGGACTAAAGTACAGTAAATTACCAATATCCAGAGGTCCGTTTGTAACTATGGGTCGTATGTAAGTCGAGTGTTCTTAAGTAGGGGGACCGCCTGTATTTATAATGCAAAGTAGATGTTCAATGAAAGCCAGGGAACCAATGAAATCTTAAAGGGGTTGTACAAAAGAAAGGGGATAACAAACTGACTAGTGAAAGACTGATGGAATCACTACTGATATTCACGCAGAAAACATTTTGTGATACATATTTTCAGATCTATCATACAGTATTATGCCTTCTGGACAATTTCTTTGATATGACCTCCTTTCCTTGACCTTTAAGTTGAATACAGTTTTTCACTGTGTATTTGGTTAAGTTGGATTGTGCCTGTTCAGGATTCTTCCTGCTCTTCTCTATATACAGCCAAAGGGTAAAATAATAGAATTCTGTCTGTCCACAGTCTCCACTAGATGGAGCTCATGCTTTAAAAAGATATTGCACATTTTGTAGAAATCCTGTGTCAGGGTTTGTTACATCCTAGTCGAAAAAGACCAGAAATACCAGACACCAAGAGCTACAACATGAACCAAGTATGGCTTTTTTAATGTTTTATTTTACAACAAAGGTCAAAAACTAATTACAAAGAATCTGCCATCAAAATCAAGCATGGTAAACCAGAGGCACTTACTCATAGATCCAAACACTGAGACTTAAATTTATTATCCATGTCCTCCTTCCTTCTAAAATCATGCAAAAATTATGTTAATGAGTCAGAGGGGCTCTGTGAGGTGTTACCTCTGTGCTGCAGCTTCACAGACTGTAACACTGTCTCCTTATACTTCCAGGAGAAAGAAGCTATCGTGGGGCACTAATAGGCCAAATCATATCGACAATAGTGATAAATAGCTGGAAATAATCTGTATTGAAAATCTTTTATTATATAAAACAACAAACAGTGATAAAAATAAAAGTCTAGGTAACGCGTTTCGGTTATAGAAACCTTCTTCAGACCAAAATAGACAGATAATACAACCGGCAGATAACCTGTATGTAGATAGATAAAAAATAGATACTTACAATAGCTGAAATTACATTATATGAATAGTTTGAAAGCAAGAATAATGCAATATGATATAAGGAAATACATTGAGTAGCATCACATATAGATGTAAACAAAATTAGTGTATGATAAAATTACTGTCTCAAATACTCTATAACTCTCAAAATAATTCTGCATTATTCTTGCTTTCAAACTATTCATATAATGTAATTTCAGCTATTGTAAGGATCTATTTTTTATCTATCTACATACAGGTTATCTGCCGGTTGTATTATCTGTCTATTCTGGTCTGAAGAAGGTTTTTATAACCGAAACGCGTTACCTAGACTTTTATTTTTATCACTGTTTGTTGTTTTATATAATAAAAGATTTTCAATACAGATTATTTCCAGCTATTTATCACTATTGTTGATACGATTTGGCCTATTAGCGCCCCACGATAGCTTCTTTCTCCCGTTTTTTCCGTTTTTTACTCCACTGTCTACACCGGCTTCTATTCGAGGTCCGGGTATTTTGGAGCTGTGGGAGCTGCGTAGAACAAACCATCCATCTACTCCTGCTATTGGCTTCAATTAGCCATACGATCCGGAACCCTTCCCCCGGGTGGGCTACAAACTGCACTTTAACAAGGTGCTTTCAGGTGAGCAGTACTCTCTTCTCTCACCAACCATTGATCCCAACAGTATTACACGAGGCGCCGTCCTCTCTTGTTGTTTTTTCGTTCTGTTTACATCCTAATACTTCCAACACTTTCCCACTCTCTCTGCCGGCTGTAATCTAACAGCAGCAGGGGAAGTTTCAAACTACAGTGTGTGAATGGGGAAGTGCTCATGTACTGTGTAACAGCCTGTGAATCTGCAGCATGGAGGGCCTCTGGTAACAACAAAGGAGTCCTTCTTGCTCATAAACATAATTTAAAAAGTTTATTTTAGAAGGAAGGAAGATGTTATACTTCTAAGTTATATCAATTTATATTTGCTTCCAATCCTTTCCATTTCTTGGTCGAACTTGATGGTCGAACTATGGAAACTATAGGAGTTAAATTTTGTAATTCAATAATTAGGGTTAAAATAAGTTATAATGTGGTAGTTGTTTCAAATATTCCATAGTGAGAACAAAACTTTGAAAATTTCTTAAAGTGACAGTGAGAGTTGCCTTGGAGGTAGGTCCATGGATGTAAGTGCAGAGTATCCTATACATATCCTACAGACTGCCCTGATAAATGGTAATGTCACCTGTCATTATCTATCAGCGTCACAGATCTCTATGTAGTGACCTTCAGAGATGTTATAGCTGCGGGCTGGGAAACACCGCTCCTCAGACTATTCGCCATTATCCATCTCGTCTCAGATGGGTGGGTGACAGATTGTGAATCTATAGCGATATACGGAGAAGAGGAGACAGCTAAGTATGGCGGACGCCTTGTAATAGAAATACAGTAAGCAAACCAGTTTCTTAAAAATTGTTTCAATTAATTTGTGACGGTTCGTTGCGTGATTTGTCACTGCGTCTGAAACAGACTGAAAGAAAATTGATCTTATGATGGCAAACACACTATAGAGCAATGCAATTTTATTCAGCTCGTGTTATTACCCATGAAGCCGTGCAGCATATCGAGAGATGAATTGGACTGGAGTTTATTTTATTCTGCAGAGATAAAACGAGGAAGACTTCAGCCATCGCACTGCATTGTATGTGATGACTAGGACTCGGGTACATCCTTGTGCTGCACATCCTATGGGGGAGACTGATGATGGCTTCTCCACCAGTGTTCTGGCAGAGAAGGCACAAGAATTTACCCCTCAAAGCCATTTTTTGCCTTTTCCCAGACCGACAATCCACTTTGGGTGAGGAGCGATCGCAGGGAATGTTCACGCTCTGGACAATTACTATAGTCTCTGCTGGAAAACCGGAAGTGACTATTGTAACAAACTCCACCAGTTCATAACTGGTCTACAGAGAAGAACTAGCGTTGGGAATTTTAAGACTGGTGTTCAAAACAGGGGTTTTCTAACAAGGCAAGTTTCCACAGGATAGGACCTGACTTGCTGATTGGTGGGAGTTTCAGTGATGGGATCCCAATGGATCCCGAGAATGGTGGTCCGATGCACCCCCATGGCACCACTTATAGCACCATCAAGGTGGCCGGAGCAGCCTATCACGCATGCTCAGGCAATATCTGTCAGGTCCAAAGAGATGAACAGGGCAACTCATCCAAGAGTGACTGACTGCTGCGGCCATCTCTGTACTGCTACGAGGGGTGCAACGGGGGTACACTGGATCCCATCTCACCACTGTTCTAGTGATCTCTGAGACCCTCAACCATCAGCAAGTCAGCAAAAGCCCTTTAATGAATAACCTTTATGTATGTATCACCACATATATTTTTCTATTAATTAATTATGATTTTCTTTATGGCAGTGAAGAACCTTTCAGAGTCTGAGTGCCCAAACTGCAACCCAAAACCAACATATTTATTGAAAAATACAGACACAGCAATTTAAGCAGTAACTTATTACTACCAAGTCTACTATGGCTTTCACTGATATCAGATTCCTAAGGACACCAATACCCGGGGTTGGCATTACAGGGCAGCAAACCAGGGCCCCCTATCCTAAAGGGGCCCCCGCATGTGGACTTTTGTGGACAGAGGATATATTGTTTCTTTAATAATCCTTGGTTGAATGCCTGGGTGCAGACATTTATCATCTACCTCCTGTCTACGTATCTACCATCTATCTGTCTAGTTATCTATCTACTATAATTTGTCTATTTCCTATCTATATATCTGTCCATCTAACCATTTATTTATCTAACTGCATTGGCATATGAGTATATGCCATCTTATGAGCATCCTATAGTGTGGTCCTTGTAACTGCCTCTGCATGTGGGTAACATCTGTATACAATACTAACTCTATTCCCGGTATGTACAGTGTCACATAGTGACAGTAATCCAAATCTTACTTCCAAATATAATGCAAAGGCACCAGAAAGGGGGAGGAGGTTTGTGATTGAAATTAATATTTATTATTGTTGTCAACATTTTTTGATTGGGGTGCTTAAATTTTAATGTATGATATACAATAGCTGAACTCTTGCTCCGGACCCAGGAGCCTCCAGCTATGCCCCAGGCTGACCCTGTCAGATATTTCCCATAAAAATTTGAGTTGACAATATTGACCATAGATTTGTCTTTCCTTATGTTTGTACTATAGGATTCTATCATTTGCTTGTATTTTCAGTGGACTGGTGTGGAAATCCTTCAGAAGACTATCAGATACTGTTTGCCTACGGAGCAGCAGCTGTTTGATACGGTAAAATGATAAGACCATATAAGATCCTGTATTCTTCTTTCAAGTAAAAGAAAATTGTGAATGTGTGCCTAAGTTGTATGGAGAGAAAAGTGGAGCCTAAATAATCTCTGTCTTGGACCTCTCGCTGGGGTGGGACTAAGATGGCCATGGACCTTGAGCTGTATCAAAACTGTGCGCCATTACTGTACATGTCTAATTTTTTAATGCCATTTACTTCTTTTATATGGTACTAGAATCAAGCTACTTGGGAAGGAGGGAAACCCTTCTTTCTACTATTAGTTCTGCCGTTTGAGGACCTTTGGAGGACCTTTAATGGTTCTGGAGGGACCCTTGTATAAGTACATGTTGAGAACATGAGGATTTCATGGCTGGAGGTCCTTCCGTTATCATTATATCTACAGAGCCAACTTGGCGATTGGTTAAGGTGGTCATGGACCCCCTAGAAGCCTTTGGCCCGGGGCGGCTGCCCAAACCGCCTATATTATAATCCACTACTTTTCCCAGATGACATTAGAGAGCCTTATAGGATGTGTAAATTAACAGCACTGATTGGTTGATAATAACCTGATCAGCGCACAGATAAACCATGGTCGTGTGCCGCTGGCCACATAGTAAATTTTTTTATAATGAAAAAAAACATTAACCGTGGAACTGAAGAAGGAGCAAAGTGTTTCGGCATTTCCTCTGTTACATCGGTCTATAAAGGGGATGGGGGAATCCAACTGAACCCTCTATGTCGAAAAGAACACGTGAGACGACAACCTGTTAAACAAAAAAAACATTCTCTTTAAAATATAGTGAATGAAAATACAACATTAAAATGGAACAGTAATATGCGTAAAAAAAAAAAACCCTAACAAAAGGCAAAAACCAAACAAAAACCAAATGAGGCAGAAGTCTGCTCGATATGGAAGCAATTTTACATGGAAAATCCATAAACCAGGAAATTGGATGTCTATGAACAAACAAAAGCATGTGAGAAATTAAATAAGCGTTCTCCCCTTTCGGTAGATAACCTACAGCGTATGTGACCCACCTGACCTCGCCTCTCCGCCTGATACAATCACTCTCAGATTTATCAGCTCACGTTGGTGAGTGGCCGTGCAAAGTATTAGATTTATTAAGACAAATTGCGGAAACATTCAGGCAATGTTCCGGATGAGTGACTTTTTCCGAAATGTTGCCGGAGTGTTTCTGCACTGGGTGTACCGTTTATGTATGTAATATAATTGTTACATAGACTCATTCATTATTACAGTGTTGCTGACTCATTTGCTTTCCATATAATATAGGGAAATGGTAGAATTTGTCAGGTCGGTTCAACTCTAGCGTCATACATGGAAATGCAGAGCAGTCATATAAATAGTCTCAAACCCATGAGCAAGCAAATTACTAGAATAAGGAAGATGTCATCGGAATGAATCGCTTCCTTCACCTATGTCAAGTGATCAGCAATAAGAATCTCCAACTCTTGTGCGCCGGCGTGTGATAAATAACCCCCTGTGTGTTTATATTTATATCAGTTCTAGAAAGGGTGATTTCAATTTTTATGTTTTTAAATGTATTTATTTATCTTATTACTGTATTTGCTTATTTAATTTATCTTATTACTGGTGCCAGAGGTGGCACTCGGAGCCCTCTCTGTGGGCACCCAGGCCATCACCCCAGAATGAAGTTCACCGGACAGGACTCAAAGAATCTTCCCACAGAATCTTCCTACAATGATAGGCGAATTTGCCCTCCTCCTTTCAACTGCATTGGTGTCTTTAGGAGGCTGAACGATTTAAAGTTGTCAAAGAACAAGGAGAAAAAAATTACTGTTTAAATTGCTTTGCTGGCACTTTGCAATAAATAAGTGGCTTTTGGTTGAAGTTTGGGCACTCAGGCTCTAAAAGGTTCGCCATCCCTGCCCTAGGGTACTTTAACCATAGGGGATCTGTTCATTCCTGTATTGCAGTATATGGTGGCTTTACTGATGATCTGTTACAATGCAACACCACTCTACGTAAATGACAATGCCTGGAGCCTCAAACAGACTCCAGGCTGTCATGGTGGCTGATCTTGGCTCCCTGGTCGAGGTGAGCAATGATCCCCTCCAAGATCACAGCACCCATGCGTTGCTGGAATTTAAATGCCTCCAGTGGTTTTGCTGGTGGCCTTTAAATGGTTAACACCCATGATTGGTGCCAGCATTTTGCAGCACACACCCATGACAGACCCCATGGTGTACAGGTACATGGAGCATAAAGGAGGGGGTCTAAATTAATTTTCATGGTCTAGTCTGGAGTCCGAGTACATTATTTGCTTTTTGGGCGGGTTCTGAATATGTCTGGGGTTCTGATATTTTTCTTAAGTCCACTGAATAATATTAAATCATGAAATGGCTCTACATAGCTGGAGATGGACCTAAACAACTATTTTTTTTCAGGTTTTTCCAGGAGTTATTTTTGTTACAAATAACTTCATTTCAGGGCAGGTCATCAGAACACATAGAGGCTTATTTACTAAGGGTCCCGCAGCCGCATTTCCGTCAAGGATTGCGCCACTGGGACAGGTAAAATCTAGAAGGCAATTGTGTCACACGCGATCGGATTTTGGCGCAATCGCACCGGCTTTCATGCGACACAAATGGGGGGCGGGCCACCGGGCGATCCGGCGGATTCGGACAAACTAAGGGATTTAACTTAATTGTGTCGCAAGACATGCAATTACATTCCCCAGGAGGAAGATGGTGAACTCCGGCGTACCTGATCGGGGAAGCGACACATTCAGGAAATTGCTACACGATCTTATTGAATCGTGGCACAGTGCATTGTCTTCGGACAATGCACTTTCGGGAGCTCCTCCGGACCAGGTAAGTAATGTGCACCATAGGGTTTAGAGCCTCTATCAATCATTTCTTTCAGTCTAAAGTGCCAGAATTTTTACAGGGTCACCTCAATCCGACTTATAGTGGCCAAGCTGGTGTACTGCAGCTAAAAATTACATTTTTTCGCCAAAATAGGGAATATCAAAGAGGTTTTTTTTAATTATGTCATCAATCTATGATGTCAATTTCTGTTTTATTTTTAAACCTCATCCATAGTGAAAAATAACTTTCAAAAAGTTGTTACAAAAAAATCTAAAACGAAATGAAACAAGTGCACCCTATATACACGGGCTATAAGGTAGGTTTCACTGTCAATCTTCTCTCTTTGGCATCTGTCAAAACTAATGTTTGACTTAGTCATACTCCTGACACAGGCAGACAACTCTAACGCCTCACAATCATTTGCCTGTCAAGCGGTTGAATGAATACTCTATGATTTATACGAGACTTCTCAAATATGATATATGAATTTATTAGCCATATTTTATTTATTTTGCTTAAATCACAGAAACACCTTATTTAAATCATAGAACCCATCATTTATTTTTTGGTAGAGATATAATCACCTGCCAGTTTGGCATTGGGGTAAGATTACATTCCATGATACATTCTGCTTCTTTTTTGTCCTTGAAGTGGCATTTTCTATAATTCATGGAGTGAGAAAAAAAAACCTAAAAATAGTTTTCGCTTTTTGCACCTAGATGAAAGCAAGAAAGAAAAACTAAAGACACATATAATCCAAAGTCACCTACTGACTCGTATGTTAGGGGTTGGTCCATCACCCAAATCTCTGACTTACAGATCGCGATTTCTCCTTCATGCCATCTCCACGCCACATGGCTACATCAGGAGGCCTAAGTCTATGATGTAGTTGTTTCGAGATCCAATTCACTAGGACAGTGATGGCAAACCTTTTAGAGACCGAGTGCCCAAACTACAACAAAGACCCGCTTATTTATCACAATGTGCCAACACAGAAATGTAATTTGTGATTAATACTCCCTTCTCCGGCACAGTTTTTCATTGATTCCGCACCCTGAGGACACCAATAAGCAGAAAATAGTCCCAGGTAGAGCTGTCACTTTAAAATAGCTCTGTGCACAGCAAGTCCTGGGCGTCTGGGACTGCAGGGATACCTGGAGTCATCTCTGGTGATGGCCTGAGTGCCCACAGAAGGGCTCCGTGCACCTCTGAACCAGTGCCATAGGTTACAGGTAAGGGAGGGGAGGAGATGCTGTGACATCATCTATTGTCTAGTGTGATGTAATGTGGGTCAGTGTTATCTATATAGAGGTCATTGTACAGGAGGGGGAGGAGATAAGCTTGACATCATCTGTTGTCAGTAGTGATGTGTAGGATGGGTCAGGGGGGAGGAGATAAGCTGTGACATTATCTATTATCAGTAGTGATGTTAATGATGGTGTTCATGTTATCTATATAGAGGTCATTATCAGGAGGAGGGATAAGCTGGGACATCATCTATTGTCAGTAGTGATGTAATGATGGGTCAGTGTTTATCTTATAAGGGTCATTGTACAGGAGGAGGAGGAGATAGCTGTGAACTCATCTATTGTCAGTAGTGATGCAATGATGGGCCAGTGGTATCTATATAGAGGTCATTGTAAAGGGAGGGGGAGTGATAGCTGTGACATCATCTATTGTCAGTATGATGTAATGATGGTCAGTGTTTATCTATATAGAGGTCATTGTACAGGGAGGAGGAGGAGATAGCTGTGACATCATCTATTGTCAGTAGTGATGTAATGATGGGTCATGTGATATCTATATAGAGGTCATTGTACAGGAGGGGGAGGAGATAAGCTGTGACATCATCTATGTCAGTATTGATTTAAGTAATGGGTCAGTGTTATCTATATAGAGGTCATTGTACAGGAGGGGAGGATAAGCTGTGACATCATCTATGTCGTAGTGATGTAATGATGGGTCAGTGTTATCTATATAGAGGTCTTGTACAGGGAGGGGGAGGGAGAGCTGTGACATCATCTATTGTCATAGTGATGTAATAATGGGTCAGTGTTATCTATTAGAGGTCATTGTACAGGAGGGGGAAGAGATAAGCTGTGACATCATCTATTGTCAGGAGTGATGTAATGATGGGTCAGTGTTATCTATATAGAGGTCATTGTACAAGTGGGGAGGAGAGATAGCTGTGACATCATATATTGTCAATAGTGATTAATGATTGGTCGGTGTTATCTATAGTTGATGTACGGAGGAGGAGGAGATAACCTGTGACATCATCTATTGTCAGTAGTGATGTAATGATGGGTCATTGTTATCTATATAGAGGTCATTGTACAGGGAGGGGCGGAAGAAGCTGTGACTCATCTATTGTCAGTAGTGATGTAATGATGGGTCAGTGTTATCTATATAGAGGTCATTGTACAGGGAGGGGGCGGAGATAAGCTGTGACATCATCTATTGCAGTAGTGATTAATGATGGGTCAGTGTTATCTATTAGAGGTCATTGTACAGGGAGGGGAGGAGAGAAGCTGTACATCATCTATTGTCAGTAGTGATGCAATGATGGGCCAGTGTTATCTATATAGAGGTCATTGTACAGGGGGAGGAGATAAGCTGTGACATCATCTATTGTCAGTAGTGATGTAATGATGGTCAGTGTTATCTATATAGAGGTCATTGTACAGGGAGGGGGAGGAGATAAGCTGTGACATCATCTATTGTCAGTAGTGATGTAATGATGTCAGTGTTATCTATATAGAGGTCATGTAAAGGGAGGGAGGAGATAAGCTGTGACATCATCTATGTCAGTAGTGATGTAATGATGGTAAGTGTTTTCTATATAGAGGTAATTGTACAGGGGGAGGAGATAAGCTGTGACATCATCTGTTTCAGTGAGTGAGGTAATGATGGGTCAGGGGGGAGGAGATAAGCTGTGACATATCTATTGTAGTAGTGATGAATGATGGGTCAGTGTTATCTATATAGAGTCATTGTACAGGGAGGGGGAGGAGATAGCTGTGACCCATCTATTGTCAGTAGTGATGTAATGATGGGTCAGTGTTTATCTATATAGAGGTCATTGTACAGGGAGGGGGTGGAGATAAGCTGTGACATCATCTATTGTCAGTAGTGATTAATGATGGGTCAGTATTATCTATATGAGGTCATTGTACAGGGAGGGGAGGAGATAAGCTTTGCATCATCTATTTCAGTAGTGATGTAATGATGGATCAGTGTTATCTATATAGAGGTCATTGTACAGGAGGGGGGAGGAGATAACCCTGACATCATCTATTGCCAGTAGTGATGTAATGATGGGTCCTGTTATCTATATAGAGGTCATTGTATAGTGAGGGGAGGAGATAGCTGTGACATCATCTATTGCCAGTAGTGATGTAAGATGGGTCACTGTTATCTATATAGAGGTCATTGTATAGGGAGGGGGAGGAGATAAGCTGTGACATCATCTATGGCCAGTAGTGATGTAATGATGGATCAGTGTTATCTTATAGAAGTCATTGTACAGGAGGGGAGATAAGCTGTGCATCATCTATTGTCAGTAGTGATGTAATGATGGGTCAGTGTTATCTATATAAGGTCATTGTACAGGGAGGGAGGAGGAAGCTGTGACATCATCTATTGTCTGTAGTGATGTAATGATTGTTTTTTTTAGATGTGTTCTCTTCGACTGTAATACTGTCTCTTGGGATCAGTCTATTTATTAGCCAGGTGGCCAGACTGAAGATTGCAGATTACATTACCTTTAAAAAGATCATCAAGAATTCTAAAAAATAGTTTAACATGAAAAATTTTTCTGGTGCTCCTTCCCTTTAACCCCTTTCTGATATTTGACGAAATAGTACTGCATGGTGGGAGGTCCTTTCCCCAGTGGCAGCCCTCGGGTCTGCCAGTGCCTGGAGCTGTATAAGTTACCCCCAAGCGGACCTTGCCTCCTGGCACGATCTGGCTGTAATATTCAAAATTTCAAAACCCCCCCAAAAAAATAGAGGACACATGAAAAAAACATGTCGACATAAAGCTGACTTTGGTAAATTTATCTATCAAATTTTTGCTGTTATAACTATGGGGCAAATTTACTTACCCGATCATGTCGCGATCTCCGATATGGACGGTCCGACGTAGATGAAGTCCGGCGCGATTCACAAAGCTCATAGTTCCTGCATCCGTCGCTTCCCCGCTGAGGTCCGCCGGAGTTCATCTTCTTCTTCCTGGTGCTTGTAAGTGCGTGTTTTTGCGTCACTTCGAAATGTTAAATCCTGCGCGTAGTCCAAATGCCGATTTGTGTCGCGTGCGACAAACCTCTGTTAAATGGCAAAAAAAAAATGCCTTCGTAAATGAGCCCCGATGTGTTTGAAAAAGTAGAATGTTTTGAATTTGAAAATCTAGAAGTTTTCCAAAAATGTAACCAAATTTTTTTCAAAATTAACCAGAACATACCACCAACATTTTCCAATTAACATGAAGTACAAAGTGTCTCAGAAAACAATTTCTAAATCACTTGGATATGTTAACGCTTCCAAAGTTATGACCACTTATAGTGACCCAGGGAGATTTGAAAAAATGGGTGAATATGGCTTCGGCAGCAAGGGGTTAACCTTCAGAACCTGATCTATATATGAAATGTCTTGTCATTTGGTCACTGGTAATATCAGTGAAATTTTAATGAATTAATGCCTAAACTTTGAGATGGTGTTGATAATCCTCCCCAAATTCTGGAGATGCAGCAATTAAGGAAATGCCGGGGCTATGGGACTGTGTTGTCGCCATGAAGTGATGGATTACCCCATCTCGATGAGCGCCGCGCTCGTGCAGGCCGATCTGCCAGCTGTTCTAATTGTGTCACAATCACTTTCGCAGAACAATGCGCCCCTCCTGATACTGATCAAAGAGTCGCTTCTGTGTCAGACCTCACTTAACCAGTTAAGTGCTGCCCGCGCATCCTAATGCTGCCCTTAGGCATCCTGCAGTTTAGCTTCACTTGTCCCCCAGATACACGTTATAAAGGATATGTTTCGAGATGTCACCGTTTTTATATTTTGTCAGTCTCTAGTTTCTCTAACATCCAGTCATGCTGGGATCAATTGATTGATCCTTAAGTTCTTATCTGTGACTCTTTTGTAACCTATCGTGCAAGACGTGCTCGAGAAAACGCCGCCGTGTATTGTAACTCAAGCTTCATGTCTTGGGGAAAGTGTCTAAAGCAAATTGTTACCAGATCCACAGTCTCGGGTTCATGGGGAGAGTCTTTATTTGTATAGTGTGACCCGGAGCCGTATGACTTGCATTTGATTTTTATGATTTATCTCCTTTTTTTCTTATTCTGACGAGAGTGATATTTAGTTCCGCAATAAATTGCATTTAAATTGTGCCAGGATTCTCAAATGTCACATGAAGATAATTCCATGTATCTGGAAATGAATCTCTGTAACACGTATTTTACTAAATTAAGACATTTTCCATGAAATTTGAATCCAAATTGGAAGGAGAGCAAAATCGCCACGTGTAGGACGTGGCAAATACACTCAATAAATTTAATGTAACTATCACTGTCTTTGCCCCTCCATAAAATCACATAATTACTAGCCACAGCATAGATTAATCCCATATTTGTTGGCAATTCTTGCCATAAATTATTTTTCGGAGCTGCCAAGTTCTGCCAAGTCTTGGTCAAAATAGTTGCAAATTGTTTGCAAATTAAACTTTTATCAAAATTTTCTTAACATTGTCGAACAGATCCCTTACTAAATTCCCTGATTCCCTGTCTTCCTTTTAAGTACTGCAGTAATGACATCACAGGTTGCACAGGAGTAAATTATGACATCATCCTTTGAAGGACCTGATTATTAAGGCAGCCATCTTGTTTCAGTTGTTGTTAACAGAATTTAGAAAGATCTTTTACAGTAGAACCATAGGCATCTGTGGTCTGGAAAAGACGTATTGGGGATCCTGTGTTATCTACAGTTGATGTTACCTATCATGGTAATCCTCTCTGTGATGATAAAAAGTGATCTCTATAGAGCAGGAAGCTATAAAGAGCTCAGAGGCCTGAAGAAAAAAAAACAAGACTTTTGGAGTAGCTGGAAATATGAAAAATAGAAACATTATGCAAATTCCTTAACAAATAAATGATTTTGTAAAAAATGTATTTCTTTAAATCGGTTGTCTGAGATTAAGAAATGCTGCTGCGATCCCTCTGTAACATATCAAAAAAGTATTTACCTCAGCTCTGGACCCCGGTGGTGTCCTGATCCGTGTTATCATTTCCATTTCTGTAGGCACTGAATTGAGGACTACTGAATGTAACAGCACCTCCAGCCGCGAATGAAAAGTGTGAGATTGGAGGCTGCATATAACTCTTTTTAGGGTAACCGGAGCACCAGATGGGCCTCAATGGATGGAGTTGATCGAAAAACCAATTCTGCAAATATGGCAGTTGCTTAACTTCCTGCCAGATTGCCAAAAAATTGATAGTACAAGGGAACAAAAGCAGCATATATGGGCGCTAAAACCAGAAAATGCTAGTTAGTTATAAGTTGATGAAAATATACTAGGTGACTATGTAAAATGCTCAGTCATAAGATTGTAAAAAAAAAAGTTAGAAATTAAACATACAAAAATTTTACCTTAGTATTATGCATTATGCATAGCCAGAGAATGTCTTGTAGAATCACAGAATGGGATAAACGGACTGATAGGGAACAGGGGAGATCTTGTACCTACCATTCGGTGCGGGAGATATCTGTATCCACAGCACATCCAGCTCGGCTACATACACAGAGAGAGCTCTGTCATATGACCTCCTCCTCTGCAATCAGGTAGCAGTAACCCTATCTCCTCCTTTGAGTCCGTAGATTTGTTTATCAGCCGTATTCACAGGGCTTGTCAGCACGGCAGGGGATGGAGCTGCTTCAGCACTGAGATAACAAAGAAAATGCTTTATATATGTACAAAGATAATAAACAAAGTTGTTCTACATCCCAAGAGCTATTTTTACAGTTGTTCTTTAAGTACCAAATTATTTATTCTTATTACAATTGTAGTCAGTATTAGTTACTGCCATAATTTGGTTTAAGTTTTTTTTTTATATAAATACAAAATACCATATATACTCGAGTATAAGCTGACCCAAGCATAAGCCGAAGGCCCCTAATTTTACTACAAAACCTGGTAAGAACAAATTTTTTTTACTGAGTATAAGCCGAGTTTGGGTTTTCACGCATTTTTTTTTGTGGCTGAAAAACTAGGCTTATACTCGGTATATATGGTATATTTTACATCGTGAGGGAGCAACCCTGTAGACTTCTTTCGCAAAGCTTTCCTTGACTATAACAAAAAATTGCCATAGTCACCATTTCACTGCCACAAGCAACATGTACACAATATTTATTCACCTTCTAATCGCATTATTCTAATGACAATGTGGCTCTACGTCATTACTGAGAAGGAACAGAAAATTAAAGTGTTCTCTTCTGGGAAGCGGTGGATGTGCCGCTCACGATGGAGCAATGTGGCGCCATATATTGATGTACTGCACCAGAGAATCTGCTGTCCCCGATTACACATTTATAGCGTTGCCTCTCGGTGGAGACTGAAGGGGGACATCGCCGGGAAGATGTTGTCTTTGTAAAGAAATGTTCTTTAAACTCACAGTAAATTACCAGTCCATTGATTACAATGTCAAGAAAATTGCTTTATAACTAAGGATTTGTACAATATTGTAACTATGTTTCCATGTATTGTGGTGAGTTATGATGTCTGTCATATCGGCTTGATAACATTTTCAATCCCATGCAGCGGTATGAATCTTTGCACAGACCACTTCTATGGCTTTTTTAAATAAATATTTCTTTCTCTTTTGTTTTGTTCCAATATCCCTTTTTGCATGTCTCTTGGGCAAAAAAGAAATTAGTTTGCAAAAAAAGTGGCTACTTCCAGCCACAGAGTATCAAACAAGAATGGTTAGGATATTGTAAAAAAAGAGTTTCGTAATCGTTCACATCAAGTCTTGGTGTCTTGTATCAGAAGTAAACTTGGATATCAGTGCAGTCTCATATTTAACATCTGCACGCTGTTCCCCATTTCTGGTGGCACAGCTTATTTCCTCTACTCACTCTCTCTGCTCGTAACTAGTGATGAGGGGTACCGATAAAATCATTTTAAAATCCTGTTGAGTTCAGGTTTGGGTAACAAACCCCGACCCAATAGTAGCACCTGAGATCGGCGTTGGCACCAATCGCAGTTGTAATCTGAAGATGTCACAGATCTAATGTCTAATGACCTAATCATTACTGGCACATAACCCTAGTAGTAAAGCTGCATGTGCCTTGGGCAGGGTAAGCAACAAAACTGGGTGCCTTGAGATTACTTCTGCAGAAAGTGGGTGCACCTTCAGCTTCTTGTCCACTGCTTCTGTTACACCACAAAAGTTTGTTTTGTGAGAAAAAGAAAAAATGTAAAACTCTGTTCATGTGAACGTGCCAATATTGATGGGTCAGTGTTATCTATATAGAGGTCATTGTACAGGGAGGGGGCGGAGATAAGCTGTGACATCATCTATTGTCAGTAGTGATGTAATGATGGGTCAGTGTTATCTATATAGAGGTCATTGTACAGGGAGGGGGAGGAGATAAGCTGTGACATCATCTATTGTAGGGAGCAGACTCTCTTCTCTCACCAACCATTGATCCCAACAGTATTACACGAGGCGCCTCCTCTTTGTGTTTTTTCGTTCTGTTTACATCCTAATACTTCCAACACTTTCCCACTCTCTCTGCCGCTGTAATCTACAGCAGCAGGGGAAGTTTCAAACTACAGTGTTGTGAATGGGGAAGTGCTCATGTACTGTGTAACAGCCTGTGAATCTGCAGCATGGAGGGCCTCTGGTAACAACAAGGAGGTCCTTCTGGTCATAAACATAATTAAAAAGTTTATTAGAAGGAAGGAAGACGTTATACTTCTAAGTTATATCAATTTATATTTTGCTTTCAATCCTTTCCTTTCTTGGCGAACTTGATGTCGAACTATGGAAACTATAGGAGTTAATTTTGTAATTCAATAATAGGGTTAAAATAAGTTATAATGTGGTAGTTGTTTCAATATTCCATAGTGAGAACAAAACTTCGAATCTTAAAGTGACAGTGAGAGTTTAGCTTTGGAGGTAGGTCCATGGATGTAAGTGCAGAGTCCTATACATATCCTACAGACTGCCCTGATAAATGGTATGTCACTGTATTATCTATCAGCGTCACAGATCTCTATGTAGTGACCTTCGAGCAGTTATAGCTGCGGGCTGGGAAACACCGCTCCTCAGACTATTCGCCATTATCCATCTCGTCTCAGATGGGTGGGTGACAGATTGTGAATCTATAGCGATATACGGAGTAGAGCGACAGCTAAGTATGGGCGACGCCCTGTAATAGAAATACACTAAGCAAACCAGTTTCTTAAAATTGTTTCAATTAATTGTGACGGTTCGTTGCGTGATTTGTCACTGCGTCTGAAACAGACTGAAAGAAAATTGATTATGATGGCAAAACACCTATAGAGCATGCAATTTTATTCAGCTCGTGTTATACCCATGAAGCCGGTGCAGCATATCGAGAGATGAATTGGACTGGAGTTTATTTTATTCTGCAGAGATAAAACGAGGAAGAATTCAGCCATCGCACTGCATTGTATGTGATGACTAGGACTCGGGAACATCCTTGGGCTGCATATCCTATGGGGGAGACTGATGATGGCTTCCCACAGTGTTCTGGCAGAGAGGTTCAAGAATTTACCCCTCAAAGCCATTTTTGCCTTTTCCCAGACGACAATCCACTTTGGGTGAGGAGCGATCGCAGGGAATGTTCACGCTCTGGACAATTACTATAGTCTCTGCTGGAAAACCGGAAGTGACTATTGTAACAAACTTCTCCAGTTCATACCTGGTCTACAGAGAAGAACTGGCGTTGGGAATTTTAAGACTGGTGTTCAAACAGGGGTTTTCTAACAAAGCAAGTTTCCACAGGATAGGACCTGACTTGCTGATTGGTGGGGGTTTCAGTGTGGGGGATGGCCCCAAAGATATGAGAACGGGGGTCCGATGCACCCCCATCCACCCTCAAACAGACAGCACCAGCAGCGGAGTCGGAGCTAGGCCTTCACGTATGCTAGGATTGTGAGGTCCAAAGAGATGAACAGGGCAATCAGCCAAGTGTGACCGCTGCTCCGGCCATCTCGGTACTGCTACGAGGCTGCAACGGGGTACACTGGACCCACTCTCACCTGTTCTAGTGATGTGGGGTGAGACCCTCAACAAGTCAGGCAAGTCAGGCCCTATCCTGTGGGAAAACCCCTTAATGAATAACCTTTATGTATGTATCACCATATATATTTTTCTCTGAATTAATTCTGATGTTTTTAATTAGGATTTTCTTTATGCAGAGTCTGAGTGCCCAAACGCAACCAAAACCAACATATTTATGAAAAATACAGAGACAGCAATCATTAAGCAGTAACTTATTACTACCAAGTCTACCATGGCTTTCACTGATATCAGAGTCCTAAGGACACCAATACCCAGGTCGGCTTCAGAGGGTGGCAAACCAGTGCCCCTTGGCCTAAAGGGGCACCCTGCATGTGGACTTTTGTGGACAGAGGATGAATTGTTCCTTTAATTCCCCTTGGTTGAATGCCCTGGTCAAGACGTTTATCATCTATCTTCTGTCTATTATATCGTCATCATCTTTCTAGTTATCTATCTCTACAATTGTATATTTTCCTATTTCTATATATCTGTCCATCTAACCATTATTCTATCTAACTGCATTGGCATATGAGTATATGCCATCCTATGAGCGCTATAGTGTGGTCCTTGTAACTGCATCTGCATATGGGTAACATCCTATAGGCCCGTTCCACACTTGGAGTGTGATGGGATGAACTTGCATCACACTCGCAACGCATGCTGCTGGGAAGATGACCGAACGCTGAACATGCTGAGTTCACTCCCGGTGTGCAGCGTTCGGGCCGTGCGTTCCTGGCAGCATGCGTTGCGAGTGTGATGCGAGCTCATCGCATCACACTCGCAAGTGTGGAACGGGCCATAGTGTGATGCCTGTGACTGTAACTGCATATAAGTAACATCTGTACTATACTCCCGGCATGTACAGTGTCACATAGTGACAGTAATCCAAATCTTACTTCCAAATATAATGCAAAGGCACCAGAAAGGGGGAGGGGGTTGTGATTGAAATTAATATTATTATTGTGTCAACATTTTTTGATTGGGGTGCTTAAATTTTAATGTATGATATACAATAGCTGAACTCTTGCTCCGGACCAGGAGCCTCCAGCTATGCCCCTGGCTGACCCTGTCAGATATTTCCCATAAAAATTTGAGTGCAATATTGACCATAGATTTGTCTTCTCATTTTATGTTTGTACTATAGGATTCATTCATTTGCTTGTATTTTCAGTGGACTGGTGTGTGGAAATCCTTCAGAAGACTATCAGATACTGTTTGCCTAAGAAGCAGCAGCTGTTTGATACGGTAAAATGATAAGACATATAAGATCTGTGTTCTCTATCTAGTAAAAGAAAATTGTGAATTGTGTGACTTAGTTGTATGGAGAGAAAAGTGGAGCCTAAATAATTCTTCTTGGACCTCCTGGCCGGTCGGGACTACGATGGCCATGGACCTTGAGCTGTATCAATATGTGCGCCATTACATGTCTAATTTTTTAATGGCATTTACTCCTTTATATGGTACTAGAATCAAGCTACTTGGGAAGGAGGGAAACCCTTCTGTCCACTATTGTTTGTGCAGGTTTGAGGATGTTTGGAGTACTGGTTCTGGAGGGACCTTTGTATAAGTATGTGTTGAGAGCATGAGAATTTCACATCTGGAGGTCCTTCCCGTTATTATTCTCACAGAGCTGACTCGGTGAATGTTATGGTGGTCATGGACCCCCTAGAAGCCTTGGGCGGGGCGGCGCAAAACCACTATATTATAATTCACTACAGGCAGTCCCCGGGTTACGTACAAGATAGGTTCTGAAGCTTTGTTCTTATATCGAATTTGTATGTAAGTCGGAACTGTATATTTATAATTGTAACCCCAGACAACATTTTTTTGGTCTCTGTGACAACTGGACTTTAAAAATGTTGGGTTGTCATAAGAACCAGTATTTACAATAAACTCAATTACAGACACCTTCGATAACTGTTATAGCTGGTTATTGTAGCGAAGACTAAAGAACAGTTAATTACAACATCCAGAGGTCCGTTTGTTACTAGGGTTCGTCGTAAGTCGGGTGTTCTTAAGTAGGGGATCACCTGTTCTTTTCCCAGATGACAGTAGCGAACCTTATGGATGCGTAAATCAACAGAACTGATTGGTTGGTAACAATTAGCAGGGGCTAGATAAAAAATATCAACTGTGCCGAAAATCACACACGAACAGTTTTGTATTTCCACTGTTACATCGGTCTATAGAGGGGGTGGGGGAGCCAACTGAACCTCCTATGTTGGAAAGAAACATGAGACAACCTGTTAACAAAAAAACAATTCTTTTCAAAATATAGTGAATGGAATACAACATTAAAATGGAACAGTAACATGAGTAAAAAAAAAAAAACCCTAACAAAAGGCAAAAAACCAAACAAAACCAAATAGGCAGAAGTTGCTCTATATGGAAGCAATTTTACATGGAAAATCCATACACCAGAATTGGATGTCTATGAACAAACAAAAAAGCATGTGAGAATAAATAAGCGTTTCCCCTTTCGGTAGATAACCTACAGCGTATGTGACCCACCTGACCTCGCCTCTCCGCCTGACACAATCACTCTCAGATTATCAGCTCACGTTGGTGAGTGGCCGGCAAGTATTAGATTTATTAAGACAATTCGGAAACATTCAGGCAATGTTCCGGATGATGAGTGACTTTTTCCGAAATGTTGCCGAGGTGTTTTCTGCACTGGGTGTACCGGTTATGTATGTAATATAATTGTTACATAGACTCATTATTATTACAGTGTTGCTGACTCATTTGCTTTCCATATAATATAGGGAAATGGTTAGAATTTGTCAGGTCGGTTCAACTCTAGCGTCATACATGGAAATGCAGAGCAGTCATATAAATAGTCTCAAACCCATGAGCAAGCAAATTACTAGAATAAGGAAGTTTCATCGGAATGAATCGCTCCCTTCATCTATGTCAAGTGATCAGCAATAAGAATCTCCAACTCTTGTGCGCGGCGGTGTGATAAAAACCCCTGTGTGTTATATTTATATCAGTTCTAGAAAGGGTGATTTCAATTTTTATGTTTTTAAATGTATTATTTATCATTACTGTATTTGCTGACACCCTAGGGCAGTGGTGGCGAACCTATGGACATGGTGCCAGAGGCGGCACTCGGAGCCCTCTGTGTGGGCACCAGGCCATCACCCCAGAATGAAGTTCACCGGACAGGACTCAAAGAATCTCCCACAGAATCTTCCTACAATGATAGACGAATTTGCCCTCCTCCTTTCAACTGCATTGGTGTCTTTAGGAGGCTAAACGATTTAAAGTTGTCAAAGAACAAGGAGAAAAAAATCTGTTTAAATTGCTTTGCTGGCACTTTGCAATAAATAAGTGGCTTTTGGTGAAGTTTGGGCACTCAGGCTCTAAAAGGTTCGCCAATCCCTGCCTAGGGTACTTTAACCATAGGGGATCTGTTCATTCCTGTATTGCGCGTATATGGTGGCTTTACTGATGATCTGTTACAATGCAACACCACTCTACGTAAATGACAATGCCTGGAGCCTCAACAGACTCCAGGCTGTCATGGTGGCTGATCTTGGCTCCCTGATCAAGGTGAGCAATGATCCCCCCAAGATCACAGCACCCCTGCGTTGCTGGAATTTAAATGCCTCAGTGGTTTTGCTGGTGGCTTTAAATGGTTAACACCCCTGATTGGTGCCAGCATTTGCAGCACACACCCATGACAGACCCCATGGTGTACAGGTACATGGAGCATAAAGGAGGGGGTCTAAATGAATTTTAGTGCATTATTTGCTTTTTGGGTGGGTTCTGAATATGTCTGGGGTTCTGATATTTTTCTTAAGTCCACTGAATAATATTAAATCATGAAACAGGTACATAGCTGGAGATGGACCTCAAAACTATTTTTTCAGGTTTTTCCAGGAGTTATTTTTGTTACAAATAACTTCATTTCAGGTCAGTTCTAGAACACATAGAGGTATTTACTAAGGGTCCCGCAGCCGCATTTCCGTCAAGGATTGCGCCACTGGGACAGGTAAAAGAGAAGGCAATTGTGTCACACGCGATGATTTGGTGCAATCGCACCGGCTTTCATGCGACACAAATGGGGGCGGGCCACGGGCGATCCGGGGATTGGACAAACTAAGGGATTTTACTTAAAAATTGGTCGCAAGACAATGCAATTACATTCCCCAGGAGGAAGATGGTGAACTCCGGCGTACCTGATCGGGGAAGCGACACATCAGGAAATTGCCACACGATCTTATTGAATCGTGGCACTTTCGGGAGCTCCTCCGGACCAGGTAAGTAATGTGCACATAGGGTTTAGAGCCTCTATCAATTATTCTTTTAGTCTAAAGTGCCAGAATTTTACAGGGTCACCTCAATCCGACTTATAGTGGCCAGATGGTGTACGCAGCTAAAATTAAATTTTTTCGCAAATAGGGAATATCAAAGAGGTTTTTTTAATTATGTCATCAATCTATGATGTCAATCTCTGTTTTATTTTTAAACCTCATCCATAGTGAAAAATAACTTTCAAAAAGTTGTTACAAAAGATCTAAAACGAAATGAAACAAGTGCACCCTAATATCACGGGCTGTAAGGTAGGTTTCACTGTCAATCTTCTCTCTTTGGCATCTGTCAAAACTAATGTTTGACTTAGTCATACTCCTGACACAGGCAGACAACTCTAACGCCTCACATCATTTGCCTGTCAAGCGGTTGTGAGTGAATACTCTATGATTATACGAGACTTCTCAAATATGATATATGAATTTATTAGCCATATTTTATTTTTTTGCTTAAATCACAGAACACCTATTTAAATCATAGAACCCATCATTATTTTTGTTAGAGATATAATCACCTGCAGTTTGGCATTGGGGTGGTAAGATTACATTCCATGATACATTCTGCTTTTTTTGTCTTGAAGTGGCATTTTCTATAATTCATGGAGTGAGAGAAAAAAAAATAAAAATAGTTTTCGCTTTTTGCACCTAGATGAAAGCAAGAAGAAAAACTAAAGACAATATAATCCAAAGTCACCTACTGACTCGATGTTAGGGGTTGGTCCATCACCCAATCTTGACTTACAGATCGCGATTTCTCCTTCATGCCATCTCCACGCCACCTGGACATCAGGAGGCCTAAGTCTATGATGTAGTTGTTTCGAGATCCAATTCACTAGGACAGTGATGGCAAACCTTTTAGAGACCGAGTGCCCAAACTACAACAAAGACCCGCTTATTTATCACAATGTGCCAACACAGAAATGTAATTTGTGATTAATACTCCCTTCTCCGGCACAGTTTTCATTGATTCCAGCACCCTGAGGACACCAATAAAGCAGGGAAAATAGTCCAGGTAGAGCTGTCACTTTAAAATAGCTCTGTGCACAGCAATCCTGGGCGTCTGGGACTTCAGGAGATACCTGAGTCATCTCTTGTGATGGCCTGAGTGCCCACAGAAAGGGCTCCGAGTGCCACTCTGACACCAGTGCCATAGGTTACAGGTACAGGGAGGGGAGGAGATAAGCTGTGACATCATATTATTGTCAGTAGTGATGTGTAATGAGGGTCAGTGTATCATATAGAGGTCATTGTACAGGGAGGGGGGGGGGGAGATAAGCTGTGACATCATCTTGTTGTCAGTAGTGATGTAATGATGGGTCAGGGGGGAGGAGATAAGCTGTGACATTCTATTATCAGTAGTGATGTTAATGATGGTCGGTGATCTATATAGAGGTCATTATGCAGGGAGGGGGATAAGCTGGGACATCATTCTATTGTCAGTAGTGATGTAATGATGGGTCAGTGTTATCTATATAGAGGTCATTGTACAGGGAGGGGAGGAGATAAGCTGTGACATCATCTATTGTCAGTAGTGATGCAATGATGGGTCCAGTGGTATTATATAGAGGTCATTGTAAAGGGAGGGGGAGTGATAAGCGTGGACATCATCTATTCGTCAGTAGTGATGTAATGATGGGTCAGTGTTATCTATATAGAGGTCATGTACAGGGAGGAGGAGGAGATAAGCTGTGACATCACTATTGCAGTAGTGAGTGATGTATGTGGGTAGTGATCTATATAGAGGTCATTGTACAGGAGGGGGAGGAGATAAGACTGTGACATCCTCTATTGGCAGTAGTGATGTAATAATGGGTCAGTGTTATCTATATAGAGGTCATTGTACAGGGAGGAGGAGGAGATAAGCTGTGACATCATTATGTCAGTAGTGATGTAATGATGGGTCAGTGTTATCTTATAGAGGTCATTGTACAGGGAGGGGGGAGGAGGAAGCTGTGACATCATCTATTGTCAGTAGTGATGTAATAATGGGTCAGTGTTATCTATATAGGAGGTCATGTCAGGGGGGAAGAATAAGCTGTGACATCACATTGTCAGGAGTGATAATGATGGGTCAGGTTATCTATTAGAGGTCATTGTACAAGGGGGGAGGAGGAGATAAGCTGTGACATCATATATGCAATAGTGATTAATGATTGGTCGGTGTTATCTATATAGGTATTGTACAGGGAGGAGGAAGATAAGCTGTGACATCATCTATTGTCAGTAGTGATGTAATGATGGGTCAGGGTTATCTATATAGAGGTCATTGTACAGGGAGGGGGCGGAGATAAGCTGTGACATCATCTTATTGTCAAGTAGTGATGTAATGATGGGTCAGTGTTATCTATATAGAGGTCATGTACAGGGAGGGGCGGAGATAAGCCTGGACATCATCTATTGTCAGTAGTGATGTAATGATGGGTCAGTGTTATCTATATAGAGGTCATTGTACGAGGGGAGGGAGGGGGGGAGAGAAGCTTGACATCTCTATTGTCAGTAGTGATGTGCAATGATGGGCCAGTGTATCTATATAGAGGTCATTGTTCAGGGCGGGGAGGAGAGAAGCGTGTGACATCATCTATTGTCAGTAGTGATGTAATGATGGGTCAGTGTTATCTATATAGAGGTCATTGTACAGGGAGGGGGAGGAGATAAGCTGTGAATCATCATATTGTCAGTAGTGATGTAATGATGAGTCAGTGTTATCTATATAGAGGTCATGTATAAAGGAGGGGAGGAGATAAGCTGTGGACATCATCTACTGTCAGTAGTGATGTATGATGGGTAAGTGTTATCTATATAGAGGTAATGTACAGGGGGGGAGGGATAAGCTGTGACATCATCTGTTGTCAGTAGTGATGGTAAGGAGGGTCAGGGGGAGGAGATAAGCTGTGACATATCTATTGTTAGTAGTGATGAATGATGGGTCAGTGTATCTATATAGAGGTCATTGTACAGGGAGGGGGAGGAGATAGCTGTGACATCATCTATTGTCAGTAGTGATGAATGATGGGTCAGTGTATCTATATAGAGGTCATTGTACAGGGAGGGGGTGGAGATAACTGTGACCATCATCTATTGTCAGTAGTGATTAATGATGGGTCAGTATTATCATATAGAGGTCATTGTACAGGGAGGGGGAGGAGATAAGCGTGACATCATCTATTGTCAGTAGTATGTTAAGATGGGTCAGTGTTATCTATATAGAGGTCATTGTACAGGGAGGGGGAGGAGATAACTGACATCATCTATTGCCAGTAGTGATGTAATGATGGGTCACTTATCTATAGAGAGTCATTGTATAGTGAGGGGGAGGAGAAGCTGTGAATCATCTATTCAGTAGTGCATTGTAATGATGGGTCACTGTTATCTATATAGAGGTCATTGTATAGGGAGGGGGAGGAGATAAGCTGTGACATCATCTATTGCCAGTAGTGATGTAATGATGGATCAGTGTTATCTATATAGAAGTCATTGTACAGGGAGGGGGAGGAGATAAGCTGTGACATCATCTATTGTCAGTAGTGATGTAATGATGGGTCAGTGTTATCTATATAGAGGTCATTGTACAGGGAGGGGGAGGAGATAAGCTGTGACATCATCTATTGTGTGCAGTGATGTAATGATTGTGTTTTTTTAGATGTGTTCTCTTCGACTGTAATACTGTCTCTTGGGATCAGTCTATTATTAAGCTAGGTGGCCAGACTGAAGATTGCAGAATTACATTACCTTTAAAAAGATCATCAAGAATTCTTAAAAAATATGTTTAACATGAAAAATTTTTCTAGTGGCTCCTTCCCTTTAACCCCTTTCTGATATTTGACGAAATAGTACTGCATGGTGGGAGGTCCTTTCCTCCAGTGGCAGCCCTCGGGTCTGCCAGTGCCCTGGAGCTGTATAATGTACCCCGCAAGCAGGACCTTGCCTCCTGGCACGATCTGGCTGTAATACACTGAGCATGCAATTTTGTGTTTTTTATAAAAAAAACTAAATTTCAAAACCCCCCCAAAAAAATAAGAGGACACATGAAAAAAACATGTCGACATAAAGCTGACTTTTGGTAAATCTTATCTATCAAATTTTTGCTGTTATAACTATGGGGCAAATTTACTTACCCGATCATGTCGCGATCTCCGATATGGACGGTCCGACGTAGATGAAGTCCGGCGCGATTCACAAAGCTCATAGTTCCTGCATCCGTCGCTTCCCCGCTGAGGTCCGCCGGAGTTCATCTTCTTCTTCCTGGTGCTTGTAAGTGCGTGTTTTGCGTCACAATTCGAAATGTTAAATCCTGCGCGTAGTCCAAATGCCGATTTGTGTCGCGTGCGACAAAATCCCCTGTTAAATGGCACAATAAGGAAATAGTCGGGAAACCCTTCGTAAATGAGCCCCGATGTGTTGAAAAAGTAGAATGTTTTGAATTTGAAAATCTAGAAGTTTTCCAAAAATGTAACCAAATTTTTTTCATAAATTAACGCAGAACATACCACCAACATTTTCCAATTAACATGAAGTACAAAGTGTCTCAGGAAAACAATTTCTAAATCACTTGGATATGTTAACGCGTTCCAAAGTTATGACCACTTATAGTGACACAGGGCAGATTTGAAAAAATGGGGTGAAAAGTGGCTTCGGCGGCAAGGGGTTAACCTTCAGAACCTGATCTATATATGAAATGTCTTGTCATTTGGTCACTGGTAATATCAGTGACATTTTAATGAATAAACGCCTAAGCTTTGAGAGTGTTGTATAATAATCCCCCAAATTCTGGAGATGCAGCAATTAAGGAAATGCCGGGGCTATGGGACTGTGTTGTCGCCATGAAGTGATGGATTACCCCATCTCGATGAGCGCCGCGCTCGGTGCAGGCCGATCTGCCAGCTGTTCTAATTGTGTCACAATCACTTTCGCAGAACAATGCGCCCCTCCTGATACTGATCAAAGAGTCGCTTCTGTGTCAGACCTCACTTAACCAGTTAAGTGCTGCCCGTGCATCCTGCAGTTTAGCTTCACTTGTCCCCCAGATACACGTTATAAAGGATATGTTTCGAGATGTCACCGTTTTTTCTATTTTGTCAGTCTCTAGTTTCTCTAACATCCAGTCATGCTGGGATCAATTGATTGATCCTTAAGATTCTTATCTGTGACTCTTTTGTAACCTATCGTGCAAGACGTGCTCGAGAGAAAACGCCGCCGTGTATTGTAACTCAAGCTTCATGTCTTGGGGAAAGTGTCTAAAGCAGAATTGTTACCAGATCCACAGTCTCGGGTTCATGGGGAGAGTCTTTATTTGTATAGTGTGACCCGGAGCCGTATGACTTGCATTTGATTTTTATGATTTATCTCCTTTTTTCCCGTATTCTGACAAGACATATTTGGTTCCGCAATAAATTGCATTTAAATTGTGCCAGGGATTCTCAAATGTCACATGAAGATAATTCTATGTATCATGGAAATGAAATCTACTGTAACACGTATTTTAGACTGAATTAAGACATTTTCCATGGAAATTTGAATCTAAATTGGAATGGAGCAAAATGTGCCACGTGTAGGATGTGGCAAATAGCACTTAATAAATTTAATGTAACTATCACTGTCTTTGCCCCCCATAAAATCACATAATTACTAGCCACAGCATAGATTTATCCCAAATTTGCTGCCATTTCTTGCCATATATTATTTTTTGGTGCTGCCAAGTTCTGCCAAGTGTGGCTATCTTGGTCAAAATAGTTGCAAATTGTTTGCAAATGAAACTTTTTACCAAAATTTTCTCCCAACATTGTCGAACAGATCCCTTACTAAATGATTCCCTGTCTTTTTTTTTTTGAGTATTGCAGTAATGACATCACAGGTTGGTGAGTAAATGATGACATCATCCTTTGAAGGACCTGATTATTAAGGCAGCCATCTTGTTTCAGTTGTTGTTAACAGCATTTAGAGAGATCTTTTACAGTAGAACCATAGGCATCTGTGGCCTGGAAAAGATGTATTGGGGCTCATTTACTTACTCGGTCCTGTCGCGATCCTGCAGCGCGTTGTCCGATGTGGATTCGGGTTCTGCCGTGATTCACTAAGGTTGTGCGCCCGATATCCAGTAGGTGTGGCTGCCGGAGTTCACCTTCTTCTCCCTGGTGCAAGTACAGTAAGTGCTTTATCTTGCGACTCATTTCGGTTTCTAAATTCCGCGTTCTTTCCGAATCTGTCGGGTTGTCCGACAGCCACGCCCCTGGTTTCTGTCGCGTGAAAACCGGTGCCATTGCACCAAAATCCGATTGTGTGCACCAAAATCCCAGCGGAATTCGGTGCAAAACGGAAACATTCGGGAAACCCGACGAAAATGCGGCTGCGGAGCCCTTAGTAAATGAGCCCCATTGACTTTTATGGGAAAGTGAGGAGGTGAGCTCCGACCATCACCTATGGTGAATTGGGGATCCTGTGTTATATACAGTTGATGTTACTTAGTTTCATAGTTTCATAGTTTATACGGTTGAAAAAAGACACTTGTCCATCAAGTTCAACCAAGGAAGGGAAGGGATTGGATGAGGAAGGGATTTAGGGGAAACAATTCTATATAACATAACCAGCAATGTTATTTAGGTGTAAAAAGGCATCTAGACCCTTCTTAAAGCTCTCTGCTGTCCCTGCTGTGACCAGCGCCTGAGGCAGGCTATTCCACAGAGTGACAGTTCTCATAGTACTTATCATGGTAATCCTCTCTGTGATGATAAAAAGTGATCTCTATAGAGCAGGAAGCTATTGTTGGGCTCAGAGGCCTGAAGAAAAAAAAACAAGACTTTTGGTTTAGCTGGAAATATGAAAAATAGAAACATTATGCAAATTCCTTATCAAATAAATGATTTTGTAAAAATGAATATCTTTTAAATAGGTTGTCTGAGACTAAGAAAAATGCTGCTGCGATCCCTCTGTAACATATCAAAATGTATTTACCTCCAGCTCTGGACCCCTGGTGGTAGTCCAGATCCCTGTTATCATTTCCATTCTGTAGGCACTGGATTGAGGACTGACATGAATGGAACAGCACCTCCCAGCCGCGGATGAGAGTATGTTGAAAAGTGTGAGATTGGAGGCTGCATATAACTCTTTTTAGGGCAACCGGAGCACCAGACAGGCCTCAAATGGATGGAGTTGATAGAAAAACCCAATTCTGCAAATATGGCAGTTGCTAAACATCCTGGCAGATTGCCAAAACATGGGTATTACAAGGGAGCAAAAGCAGCATATATGGGTGCTAAAACCAAAAAATGCTAGTGATTTATAATATTGATGAAAAGATACTAGCTGACTATGTAAAATGCTTCAGTCACAAAATGTAAAAAAAAAAGTTAGAAATAAAACATACACAAATTTGACCTTAGTATTATGCATTATGCATAGCCAAAGAAAGTTCTGTAGAATCATATAATGGGATAAAGGGGCTGATAGGGAACAGGGGAGATCTTATACCTCACTATTCTTTGCAGGAGACATCTGTATCCACAGTCTTGGAACACATCCAGCTCTGCTACATACACAGCAGTAACCCTTCCTCCTCCTTTGAGTCCGTAGATTTGTTTATCAGCCGTATTCACAGGGCTTGTCAGCACGGGCAGGGGATGGAGCTGCTTCAGCACTGAGATAACAAAGAAAATGCTTTATATATGTAACAAAGATAATAAACAAAGTTGTTCTACATCCCAAGAGCTATTTTTACAGTTGTTCTTTAAGTACCAAATTATTTATTCTTATTACAATTGTAGTCAGTAATTATTTACATGCCCATAATTTGGTTTAAGTTTTTTTTTAATATAAATACAAAATACCATATATACTCGAGTATAAGCTGACCCAAGCATAAGCCGAGGCCCCTAATTTTACTACAAAACCTGGTAAGAACAAATTTTTTTTATACTTGAGTATAAGCCGAGTTTGGGTTTTCAGCACATTTTTTTTTGTGCTGAAAAACTAGGCTTATACTCGAGTATATATGGTATATTTTACATTGTAGAGGGAACAACCCTTGTAGACATTTCTTTCGCAAAGCTTTTCCTTGACTATAACACAAAGAATTGCTCATAGTCACCATTTTTCACTGCCACAAGCAACATGTACTACAATATATTATTCACCTTCTAATCGCATTATTCTATTGACAATGTGGCTCTTACTGTCATTTACTGAGAAGGAACAGAAAATTAAAGTGTTCTCTTTCTGGGAAGCGGTGGATGTGCCGCTCACGATGGAGCAATGTGGCTGCCATATATTGATGTACTGCACCAGAGAATCTGCTGTCCCCGGATTACACATTTATAGCGTTGCCTCTCGGTGGAGACTGAAGGGGGACATCGCCGGGAAAGATGTTGTCTTTGTAAAGAAATGTTTCTTTAAACTCACAGTAAATTACCAGTCCATTGATTACAATGTCAGAGAATAATTGCTTTATAACTATAGGATTTGTACAATATTGTAGACTATGTTTCCATGTATTGTGGTGAGTTATGATGTCTGTCATATCGGCTTGATAACATTTTCAATCCCATGCTAGCGGCTATGAATCTTTTGCACAGACATCACTTCTATGACTTTTTATTAAATAAATATTTCTTTCTCTTTTGTTTTGTTCCAATATCCCTTTTTGCATGTCTCTTGGGCAAAAAAGAAATTAGTTTGCAAAACAAAGTGCTACTTCCAGCCACAGAGTATCAAACAAGAATGGTAGGATCTTGTAAAAATAAATAAAATCATTTTAAAATCCTGGTTGAGTTCAGGTTTGGGTAACGAACCCCGACCCCAAGTAGTAGCACCTGAGATCGGCGTTGGCACCAATCGCAGGTGTAATCTGAAGATGTCACAGATCTAATGTCTAATGACCTAATGCATTACTGGCACACAACCCATAGTAGTAATGTGCCTTGGGCAGGGTAAGCAACAAAATTGGGTGCCTTGAGATTACTTCTGCAGAAAGTGGGTGCACCTTCAGCTCTTGTCCACTGCTTCCTGTTACACCAAAAAGTTTTTTTGTGAGAAAAAGAAAAATGTAAAATCTCTGTTCATGTGAACGATGCCCAATATCCAAGAAAAACCTGCCAATTCCGGTATAAGCAATAAGGAAATAGAAGTATGATCCAGCACTCGTGAAGTTAAAACGATAGCACTTCTTTATTTCATTTCAGTTAAAAATAGAATTGCGGAAGAGATTTAAAGTGCATAATACAAGCTTGAATCCATTTTAAAAATAGTCAAAAAGACCTACCCGTTTTGGCCAAAAAAACATATCAGTCCTTAGTCATGATCTAACCATCCAAAAAAGCAACACTCTTATATAATAGTAACAATAATTCCTTTATTTATATAGCACACACAGATTACGCAGTACTGCACAGTGCTTGCCAAATTAGTCCCTATCCCCAATGGGGCTCACAATCTAATCAATCTATCAATATGTTTTGTAGTGTGGGAGGAAACTGGAGGACCAGGAGGAAACCCATGCAATCACAACGAGCAAAAACAACTTACCCGGTCTTGTCATGATCCCCGCTATGCGTTGTCCGCCGATCATGGACTCGCCCATAGAAGTGTATGGGGGGCGTATATCGGCCGTATATACGTCGGCCGTATATACGTCCCCCATACGTTAGTGTGAATGTAGCCTTAGGCTGGACAAGTCTCCATTGTCGACAGTGAGAAAGTGTCTGGATAAAGAAGATAAATTCTTCAACCCCGGTTTGTCAGTCTCACTAGCACCACTTACATATACTTTTCTTAAGTGTGCATATTGTACACCACACATTGACTACCACACATTGTACCCCACATATTGACTATTACAATTAGTCATACCAACAAGTTTGAATTCATGATAATTGCTGCAAGACGAAAAGGTCTTAGTTTTACACATATATCTACAAGTAGTACAAATATTTCCACCACAAGGGTATGAGCCTGAAGAAGGTCGGTTTCATTCTCTACTCCTTACTTGTATAAAAAAAAGGTTTTTTTCTACATGAAAATGTTTCTAACAAGATAGACAAGAGAACTATGGGGGAGATGTATCAGTGCTTCTATGTTCAGTTTTACACACTGCAGGAGCATTTTTGCAAACACCGCTACCTCCATACCATGGGAGGGGGGGGGGGAGGCGTGAAGAGGCATAGCCTCCGGCAGAGTAGTCCGGTGTGGGTGTTCCTGCCTTGTTCCTGTGCAATCTCTAAAGCCTGAAAACATTCACCGCTGTGTGTTCACAGGTTTTTACACAAAAAAAACTACACCTGGCAGAGCCAAGTTTTGCCTGGTGGCCCAGTCACCCCGTGAATATATATGGAGGTCTAAGCCTTTTTGATGTATCCACCACCAAAGGAGGGGTGTAGCTAGCATCCTACGCCAGCGCACAAAACATTGCCCTCTATGTGTGTAAAGTTTTTAATGTGCAGGAACTGGTAGACCAGTGAATAGTGTCATCTTTCCAGAAGGGCATGTTCCTACAAAACGTGTTCCAATGTGAAGCCCAAATTGGAGAGTCTCAGACTGTGCTTTCTGGACAACGTATCCTTGTAGGTTAGTTACTAACACCAGCTTATTAGTAGAGCTGATTGTCTTGAAAGTCAAACTAGTGTTTAGGACTGGTCACATTGGGTTAAAGGAATATTAATAATTGGTAGACAGTATTATAAATCAGATATACCTTCAGATTGCTGTAGACATGCAGAGGCAGTATCTTATCTTGTGTAGGCATAAAAAAGAGCTTCAAAAAACGCTTTAACAATTAAGCTAATGAGCCTCAGGTGCTCCCGTGCACCTCCACAGGATGCTAAGAACTCTCCTAGTAGCCTAATTATGCATGCCTCCAGCGTGCATTAGATAATGTTCCGCCCTCCCATTCCCCTTCCCAAGGGCCAGTGATATCACAAGCTCTCAGGAAGCCTCAGCATGGTAGTGCGAGGACTTTTTGTCAGTGAAGCCGCTACCGATACTGAATGCACATGTGCAAGGGCGCCCAAGAACTCTGTGAAGTCACTGGCATGTGTGACAGGGAATAGGGCACATTTACTTACCTGTCCCGTTGACACCTCCGATCCGAGGATTTGGGTCTGCCGCGATTCACTAAGATTGTGCGTCCAATTTCCTGCATGTGTCGCTTTCCCTGCTGAGGTCTGCCAGAGTTCACCTTCTTCTTCCCGGTACATGTGAGTGCTGATCTTGCGACACTTTGGGGCAGATTTACTTACTCGGTCCAGTTGCGATCCAGCGGCGCGTTTTCCGATGCTGATTCGGGTTCTGCCGGGATTCACTAAGGTCGTGCGCCCGATGTCCGCTAGGTGTCGGTGGTGCGCTGAAGTCCGCCGGAGTTCACCTGCTTTGTTCCGATGTATGTGAGTGATATTCTTACGCCACAATTTTTTAAAAAAATTCTGCGGTTTTTCCGAATCCGTCAGGTTTCTGTCGTGTGAAAGCCGGCGCCGATGCGCCACAATTCGATCAATCCCAGGGCAATTCGGCACAAATCGGAAAAATTTGGGAAACCCGGCGGGAAACCGTGATTCGGACCCTTAGTAAATTTACCCCAATTTGGTTTTTAAATTCCGTGGTTTGTCTGAATCAGTTGGGTTGTCCGACATCCACGCCCCCGATTTGTGTCGCATGCAAGCCGGCGCCAATGCGCTACAATCCGATTGCGTGTGCCAAAAACCCGGGGCAATTCAGGGCAAATCTGAAAAAAAAGTGAAACCCGATGAAAATGCAGTGTTCGGACCCTTAGTAAATGTGCCCCAATGAGTCTAATCCACACTGGAGGCATGCATAATTAGGTTAAAAGGAACCTGTCACCACATTTTTCACAATACAACTAGTGGTAGTTTCCCATAGAGCCCTATTAACTAACTGACACCCTTCTTTTAGCTAACAATTGTTTCCCCACAAATCAGCTTTATCATTTTACCTGTGTCCATAGTGAGTCGAAGGGCTGAATTCAGCAGCTCACCCCTTGCTTTCTCAGCATCAGCAATGCATGTCATGTGATCAGATATATGCATGGGTATATATATATATATATATACTGTGAGACACTGAAGGGGTTAACTGTGGATGGGCGGTATGTTTCCCCTAGGTTTTGCTATTATGCAAGGCCTTAGTGCTGAGGTTGTGTTGTCCAGCACCTTGGACACAGGTGGTGGGAACAGCCCAATCAGGCCAATAAAGCCGCTCAGCAGAGCTCAGAATGTTGTCTCTCTCTGAAAGGAGGCTGGAGAGCACACAGCCCTGACCTCTGTGCCTGGAGCAGCCAAGTGATTTTGTATAGTGGTGAGTTAGTGGAATACGTGTATAGTTAGCACCCTGACGGGTAGGATTTTTTGTTTATTTAATGCCTGAGTGTAAAGGCTGTTTTGTTTTGCTGCTGCAATAAACGCAGGCTAGACCTGTTTTGGACTAAACCTTGGTGTCACTGTCTTGAACTGCATCAATGCACCCCGCTACCACGGTCTCTACTGGGCCAAATCCCCACAATACATATATACACACACAGTTTGCTAATGTTAGGGGGATAAAGGACCTGCAATGATGCCAGCCCAAGGAGCGCCCGAGCCTTATTAGCATCATTTTAAAAACTGCTTTTTGATGAAATCCCTCTGTTTTATGCTTATAAAAGATAAGATCCCATCGCATCAGTCTTAAGGTATGTGTGGTTTTAAATGCTGTCTACCAAGCGGTAGTTATCCTAGAGCTGGTATGTTGGCCGGTTTCTTATTTTCTTATTGATGAATTTTGCATTGTATCATCAATCACTGTAAAAAAAACTATATGTATATATATACGGATCCTGTACAATTAACACTACAACCTATCCAGGGAAATATATAATAAAATGATTATACGATTTACTAATTTATTTCCCAAAAATATTTTTTTTTGCACAAAACAAATTACATTAAATTTACAGTTCAAAGGAAACGCCTGTAAAGTTTGCGATAACTTCTAACCTATTGTACTTCCATAATAAAAAAGACCTCCTTTGTGCACATCGAATTCCAATTTTTATGTTATGCATAATTGTACTTTTGACCGATGATGGTATCATAATTACTGTACAAAAAGCAGAACTAATTAGGACTGGGCATTAGCAATTCCATAAAGATAGTTAAAACCTGCCAAGGATAACACAAGGAGTTGAGAGAACATTTCCTGCTACAGCACAGATGGAAACTTTGATTCCCTGCATTGTAATACCGCATAATACCGCGCTTCTCCCTATTTTTTCACCAGCTGAAATTAACTCAGTGATGCACAAAGCATAGAAATACTGATAGCAATGCAAGACTATCAGCAGATGCAATGGAGGAACAGCTTGAACCTTCTCACATTTGACCTTTCGTTTTGCTCATTGTAATGCCGCTACTCCACGTTCACATCAGCCGAAGTAGAAGTGCAAATAAGAAGTGGTGTTAGTAGGCACGTGGGCAAACAATGGCAGACGGATGAGGTAAATAGTTTATTGATCAGGCGGCTCTGTCCTTGGTCTCACTCCCCATAGTAAATTCATAAAGAATACAGTGACTGAGCGTGTGAAGGTTCATAAGAATGCTCGTCATAAGCAGGATGGAAGGTGGTTTCTTTCCAGGCCGTCAGCCAAGCTGAGAAATGGCCGAGTATTTATAGGATAAGATCACCGATACAATGAATTAACCTTAGTCAAGGGAGTTACTGGAGAAAGTCACTGCTGTGGATGTAGAAACACAAAAAAGAAGTCTGGAAGTGATCAAAGAAGCTTTAGCCAGTGAAGTCCTTGGCCGTTACTTTCCTACATCGCTTAATAACCGAATCAATGGGAACGCGAAAATACGGAGAAGTTGACTTGTGCGTATGTATGAAAAGCATAATGCAAAAAATGCCAAAAACTCCCCAAAATTTTATTAGAACCTCATTTGTCATATTGGAGCAATGGAAGGAAAAAATTAAAGGGGTTTTCCAGCTAAAAAAAGTTAGACCTCCATCCACGGGGGTCACGAAAACGAGGGGTCCGCTGGGTTCCCATGTACCTCAGTCGGACGCCTCGTCGCTCCATCATAGTAAAAAAAGCAGACGGCCGCGCATTACTGTTCTGCTCATTTATTCTCTATGGAGCTGGTGGAAATTGCCGCGCTCACCTCTGTTCATGCGCGGCCGTCTGCTCCATTAGTCTGACGGAGCGACTCGGACCCCTCGTTTTTGTGATCTGTAGGGATCTCATCACTCAGACCCCTATTGATCAGCAACTTAGGCACTATCCCATGGGAAATGTAGGACTATCTGAAAACATTTTTATAAAATTTTAAAAAGTAAAATTGCTCTACAGATGGAGGTAAATGGTTGTTGTGTTTTGGGTATCAAGTCGCATTGGTTGCAGTATCTGTCTAGATTCTCATGATAAGGGATTCTTGTGAATCAGATGTAATCAGAGGTAAAAAGGTAAAGGTAGATCCTGATCAAGACCAGGAGTAAGAAGTTCCAAGACCAGAATGTAGGTTAGGTATTAATGTTTACAGGCGGTCCCCTACATAAGGACACCTGACTTACAGACGACCCCTAGTTACAGACAGACCTCTCTGCCTACTGTGACTACTGGTGAAGCTCTCTGGATGTTACTATAGTCCCAGACTGCAATGATCAGCTGTAAAGTGTCTGTAATGAAGCTTTATTGATAATCCTTGGTCCCATTACAGCATAAAATGTTGAAACTCCAATTGTCACTGAGGCAAAAATATACAGTTTCGACTTTCATACAAATTCAACTTAAGAACAAACCTACGGAACCTATCTTGTATGTAACCCAGGGACTGCCTATATTTCCAAATTGGAAGGGTTCTACTATTCAACACTGTATAACAGCAGGACTACAATGGTGTCAGGGATGCTCCAGGACATACCAGGCACCATCATAATGTTGATGCTTTAACTGTATTGGCCTCATAAACGAGCCAATATGACATTGAAACATACAGCGCTTCCGAAAATTTTTACATAGTTCAAACGCAATAACTGCTTTCAGATTCAAGAAGTAACATTTTTTTTACGGTGCTTTTTAATATCTTGTGTGCAATTACTAAATGCCTGTAACAGCCTGTAAAGCCAGAGCACTAAAGGGGCTCTGGAAACTCCTACTATAGCCTTTAGTAACTCATTAGCATAATTATAAAAGTTGATTTGAAAAGGAAGTAGGCCATGCATAATAAATATAAGAAGATACCAGAGTTACGGTGCCGGGATCTATGAGTAAGTGTCCCGGGTTTATCATGATGGATTTTGATGGAAGATTTCCTTTAAAGGATATCAATCACCACTTTAGACTGTGCTATAAGCACTGCTCGTTACCTGTAGGGAATGGTTCCCCTTCTTTTAGCTAAATCTGAGGCACCATAATCGCTGAAAAAACAACTTTATAACGTAATGTAAATGAGGCACTCAGGCTCCTCCGCTCAGTAATTTATGCACGCCCCAGAGTTAATTATTAAAGGGAACCTGTCACCAGGAGACCCATTTTTAGCACTCCCCCAGCCCCCACAGAGCATAGTACATACACTGCCAATGTGTTTTTGTATTAAAAATTGGTTTTACAGAAAAAAAGATATGTTATATTGTACCTTTCATTAGCATGTGCTGTGTGACTAGGCAATTGCCAATTGGGAGGGGCTGGAAAGGAGCAGTTCCCCCGCACCCTTAGGAAACATGTGACCTTTTCAAATATATGAATAACTCCCCTCACTCGGGATTGGCCGTAGAGCAGCAGGGGGCGTTGCTAAGCCAAGTGATGGGTGTTTTCATATATTTGAAAAGGTCACATGGAGAAGCTGTTTCCCAAGGGTGGGGGGGGACTGCTCCTTTCCAGCCCCCCCATTTGGCAACTGCCTAATCACACAGCAGATGCTAATGAAAGGTACAATATAACATATCTTTTTTTCTGTAAAACCTATTTTTAATACAAAAACACTTTGGCAGTGTATGTACTATGCTCTGTGGGGACTGGGGGAGTGCTAAAAATGGGTCTCCTGGTGACAGGTTCCCTTTAATGACCCCTCCCATCGGCCACAGCTCTTTTCTCTTGCGTAGCCGTACGGTTACCAGTGCGGCTGCGCAAGTGACAAGTTCACACAGCGGCGCAAGATTTCTAACAAGCCGGATGACGCCAGCTAAAGTGGTGATCGATGTACTTTAAACTGTTTTCTGGTTCCCTGGAAGTTAACATAATAACAAAAATAACTTTCTGCCCCCCCCCCCCCATTGTATTAGTCAAAACTTCAGCGTTTTCAAGTTGCTGTGTTTTTGTGAGTGTTGTCTGAGGACATCAACAAAGAACATGTCACCTTGTTGTTATACAGCAGAACAGCTTTTACAGATTTTAATATTTCCTAAAAACTCTTTTCACTCCCATTTATGAGGCAGAAGTGAAAAGATAACAAAAACGAAATTCAAATAAATATATTTCCTCACTTTGTTATTTTCGGTACAGTAATGACGCTTCTTTCAGTCGCACCATTACTGCCCTGTGTACATTATACACACGGATGTGCCCGGCATGGAAGCTTTTAACATTGAACAATTCTAAAAATAAAAAGGAAACATCTTACAGTCCATTGTAACATAATGTAATATTAGGGAAGGGAACAAGTTCTGGTTTATATGCATCAGTACTCATAGAAGGCTATGCTTCTCTACTGCTACATAGAAGGCTATGCTTCTAAATGGGAAAAAAAGGTTTCATGGTAAATGAATTGTTCAAACAATATACTCACAGAAAAGAACAGAACTTTTTACTATAGAAATGGGTTCTACCGATAATGCATGATAATTATGATCCCTAAAGTGGAACTTTGCATTACTTTATACTTTTTGCTGGTCAAGCTTATTTTATATTATTCTGTAGTATAAAAAAAGCTATTTGAATCTACAGGTTGAAACTCCCGCCCTCCGTCCAATGTGTTAAACTTCTTTAAGGCCGGACAATATTTCCTGGAGTAGGATTAACAGCCCGGCATGGAAAGGGTTGAAGACTGTACAAAGATTTCGTATCTGGATTCTTAGTGGTCTATAGCAGGGTCGGGAAGTAAGAACTCTCTTTGCGGAGACTTTGCCAATTAAGGTCGCATTGCAGGCGTGTGTAGACTAATAGCCATTGATGCTCCACTAGTGGATTCTTGGAAATATGTTTTCCAGGATGGGACAAGGAAAACAATGGGGGTCATTTACTAAGGGCCCGATTCACGTTTTCTCGACGTTATTTCCGATTTGCGCCGATTTCCCCTGAATTGCCCCGGGATTTTGGCACACGCAATCGGATTGTGGCGCATCGGCCAGTATGTTTTGGAGTGTGGGAGGAAACCAGAGGACCCGGAAGAAAAACCCACCATTATAAACAGTTACTACACAATGTAGAGGAGCATTATCTGAGCAATACACAACACATTGCCGAGCCGAGTACAAAACTCTGGTTTGTACTGAAATTGTTAACTTTTCCTGACATTAGCCGAGCGGGGATATCAAATATTGACAGAATTGGCGCCGATGCGCCACAATCCGATCGCGTGCGCCAAAATCCCGGGGCAATTCAGGTACAATCGTCGCAAATCGGAAATATTCGGGTAACACCTCGGGAAAACGCGAATCGGGCCCTTAGTAAATGACCCCCATTATTCTAATTGGAGGCATCTTGTTATAGAGCAGGGTGAGCTAAGCAGACAAATATATTTTGCAGAAAATATCGCAGTGTATATTCAATATGTAAGTTATTCTTATCCTTATGGCCCTTGGACAAGCACTAATTTTGATTGGTTACTTTGCGCCTTCACTACATTTGAATGTCTCTCATTCCTCGCTCATTCCTAGAAGGTATTTCTTTCCTTATATTGCAAGTTTATGTTTGGAGTTTTCCCATTTTTTCTAAATGGTTACTTGGAATAATAAGTGATAGCTTTCAGTAACATTGGCGTTATTTTTCACGTCTGTGATTCAGCGATTTCCACAGATGCCTTACAAAGCCATTGATTTCTATGGGCGTTTTCACATTTGCTTGTATTTTCACTGATATGTTGCCCGTGGAAAAATTCTGAAACACATCCTATTTTTTTCACTGATGCGGATCACGGAGGGCAATAGAAGTCTATGGGTTCGCCAAAAAAAAAAAAAAATGATGAAACATCCGTTTTTTTCACTGATGAGACTGAAAAACCAGGTGTTATGTTTTCAAAGCAATGTTACATCTCCAGTACTTTTTGTTGATACGGAGACAAAACGGAAGAAAAAAACCGAGAGACGCAACAGAGACAAAACGCGACAGATGCACAACTAAAAAAGAGCTTGAATGTCAATGTGAAACAGCCCTATCATACCATTGGCTTAGAATAATTGACAAGCTGTAGATGTTCATGCAGTTGTTGGATGGGGTTTCCCTACACCAAGCAACAATTTCACCCCTTGTGTCCCTCACCTAAGAATTTTTTTCATAAAACAAACCCTTTAACTTATATGTGCTTAGGTCTCCAACTACAATGGGGCTTATTTACTAAGGGTCCCGCAGCTGCATTTCCGTTGGGTTTTCCAACTTTTTGGGGATTGTGCCGACAGGTACAGGGATGTAAAAGGGAATTGTGTCGCAATTGCGCCGACTTTCATGTGACACAAATCAGGAGGCGGGCCGTCGGACGATCCAACGGATTCGGACAAACCGCAGGATTTAACTTTCAATTTGTGTTGCAGGATCAAGCACTTACATACACTGGGAAGAAGAAGGTGAACTCCGGGGGGACCTGATCGGGGAAGTGACACATGCATGAAATCGGACGCACGATCTACGTGAATCACGACAGAGTTCATTCTCACCCGACAGTCCGGATCGTAAGTAAATGTGTCCCAATAAGTCATAATGCCGTGTCGCAGATAAACATAGACAAAAGCTCCAGTCTCAGAATTGTCTCTGAACTGAAATCCCCTCAGTCGTGTACAGGCAGTCCCCGGGTTACATACAGGATAGGTTCTGTAGGTTTGTTCTTAAGTTGAATTTGTATGTTAGTCGGAACTGTATACTTTATAATTGTAACCCCAGCCAAATTTCTTTTGGTCTCTGTGACAATTGGATTTAAAAAATGACCAATTACCAGAGCTCGGTTTGTAACTAGCAGTCGTCTGTAAGTCGGGTGTTCTTAAGTAGGGGACCTGCTCCAAATGCATTAGCAGGTTGTGATTATGACAATAATATTACATTTGATGAATTGCTATTATACATATACAATGGAAAGTATCTAATAATTAGAATACAAGAAGACACATTGGGGGTCATTTACTAAGGAACCGAAACGCGCATTTTCATCAGGTTTCCCGAATTTTTCAATTTTGCGCTGACTTGCCCTGGGATTTTGGCGCACGCGATCAGAAATCGGGGGGCGTGGCTGTGGGAAACCCGACGGATTCGGAAAAAACGCGGAATTTAAAAAAGAATTTGAGTTGCAAGAATAGCACTCACATGCACCGAGATGGAGGAGGTGAACTCTGGTGAGGTCGCACGACCTTAGTGAGACCCGGCAGAACCCGAATCAGCGTCGGAGAACGCGCCACTGGATTGCGACTGGACTGGGTAAGTAAATGTGCCCCATTGTAACGTAACACCTTTACCAGACAGGACGTGGCTTATCGAATACTAACTGAGAAGTGATGGGCTTCTGTTTCATCTATAATAATTCTTTATTTATATAGCGCACACAGATTACGCAGCGCTGCACACAGCATGACAAATCAGTCCCTGTCCCCAATGGGGCTCACAATCTAATCAACCTACCAGTATGTTTTGGAGTGTGGGAGGAAACCAGAGGACCCGGAAGAAAACAGTTAGCAGCCTAGGACTAAATCACTATTAACGCTCATCCGAGTCCGTTTGAACAGGGGTCGGATTGTAAGTCGAGTGTGGCTAGTAGGGGACCCGCCTATAAGTAATTTCATGGTGAATTATCGACTGGAACCAGCGCTGTTCTCGGTTAGTGGCTGGCACGAACTGCATCTAGCTCTTTTGAAAAGAACTGATGAGTGATGGGAACCATGATTGAGACTGGAACTACTCTATGGGAAGTACAATATCACTATCCTGTAAACCCATGTAACCCCATTGAAGGAGCACAGTTTCATTTGACAGGGCTGCCCAAAAACATCTGATTGACTGCCCAATTCCTTTTTCTTCCTCGCGTTGATCCTTGATCAATTTGAAGGTTATTGTTGGGGTTCATTGTAAATCTATCTACCATGAGTCAAAGTTCAAGGGGGGGGGGGGGGGTGTATGTGCCCAGCTTCAGCTCAAATTGTGCCCCCACTCCACATACTTTTCGGCTTTGGTACTATGTCTGGCCTGAGTTTCCAAAATCATGAGAAATGACTGCCTCCATAGACCTTGGACAACAAATTAAAAGTCGTCCAATGTTCCACAGAATGTGCTCGTCCTGAGGGTCCCAGCCGTCAATTGCCAAGCAGTGACCCCCCCCCCCCCCCCTCCTCCGGCATTGAGTTGGGGGTAAGCAATAACTGCAAGTATCAGAGCAAAGAAGGAACCAGGTCCAGAGCAATGTGAGATTCTAGATTCCAGAAACCCCTTTTGACCTATATTATGAACGTCACAAACCTCTAAAACCCTGTTAAAGGGGCTAGCCTGATGTTTGAAAGTTTTCTTTTTTTTTGTTTTGCTGGTTAAGCCAAACCTGTCAATTTAATTTTTAGCTGGTGTCAGTTTTCAATAGCCTATGCTATGCTGATTTTTGTCATCATTTATGATAATATTTCAGTAGTTTATAATAGTTTATTTCTCATTACCTGCTCCCCTGCAGAGAGGAGGGGGTGTGTGTGAGCAGAGAAGAATGTCTTGTAGAAAACTAGGCACACACCTGCTGCAGGTTGCCCCCTCCCCTTCCCAGGAACTCACCACACACTCCTTGGCAGGGAGTCAGGTAATGTGAATTAAACTTATCTAAACTACTGAAACTATTAAGAATGCTGGCAAAAGCATTTTTAAATCAGCATAGAATAGCTACTGTCACCAGTCACAGCTAAAATTGACATCCCGTGACAGTTCCCTTTAAGCTACTACTTCTGGTACAAGAGTTTGATTTCTCCTGCAGTGCCCCCGCAGGAGTAATGAGCATTACAGATGCCGTCCATAAAAGGATACAAATTCCTCATGTGGCACAATTGCACTTTGCTCTATACATGCAAAACAATATCCACTATAAAAGAAAAGGAATAATTGGAAATTAAATGCAATCCACAGACAATTGCCATTATTCAAGCCACATTGTTAGATGTTATTTTCTCCAGGTTTCCTGCCTCCTGTATTTTGCATTTCTCTACTACTTGCCTACTGCTCCTCTATTTGATGAAGGAATTACACACTCAAGCTTATTCTCCACACGATTTAGAACGTTCTTCTGCCAATTCTGTCAATATTTGATATCCCCCGCTTCTGCTAATGTCAAAAGAAAGTTAACAATTTCGTACAAACCAGAGTTTTGTACTCGGCCTCGGCACTGTGTTGTGTATTGCTCAGTATATGCTCCTCACTTGTGTAGTAACTGTTTATACTGGTGGGTGCAGTATGTTTTGGAGTGTGGGAGGAAACCAGAGGACCCGGAAGAAAAACCCACCATTATAAACAGTTACTACACAATGTAGAGGAGCATTATCTGAGCAATACACAACACATTGCCGAGCCGAGTACAAAACTCTGGTTTGTACTGAAATTGTTAACTTTTCCTGACATTAGCCGAGCGGGGATATCAAATATTGACAGAATTGGCGCCGATGCGCCACAATCCGATCGCGTGCGCCAAAATCCCGGGGCAATTCAGGTACAATCGTCGCAAATCGGAAATATTCGGGTAACACCTCGGGAAAACGCGAATCGGGCCCTTAGTAAATGACCCCCATTATTCTAATTGGAGGCATCTTGTTATAGAGCAGGGTGAGCTAAGCAGACAAATATATTTTGCAGAAAATATCGCAGTGTATATTCAATATGTAAGTTATTCTTATCCTTATGGCCCTTGGACAAGCACTAATTTTGATTGGTTGCTTTGTGCCTTCACTACATTTGAATGTCTCTCATTCCTCGCTCATTCCTAGAAGGTATTTCTTTCCTTATATTGCAAGTTTATGTTTGGAGTTTTCCCATTTTTTCTAAATGGTTACTTGGAATAATAAGTGATAGCTTTCAGTAACATTGGCGTTGTTTTTCACGTCTTTCAGTGGTTCAGCGATTTCCACAGATGCCTTACAAAGCCACTGATTTCTATGGGCGTTTTCACATTTGCTTGTATTTTCACTGATATGGAGTAATTTTATTGTATGTTATATTACTGTATATTATATAATTGACACATTTCTCTATGGGTGGGCGGCAACGGAAGTGGGCGGGGTAAATGGGAGGCACCTCCAATTATACTGGGCTTTAAATGTAGCAACCTGTGTTTGTAATGTAGCCATGACTAAGGACAGGGACACTGTCCGAAACGCGTAGGCACTACTGTCTGTCTGAGTGGACCACTGAAATTTTGCATATGCACTAAATAAAATCCTTGGTGTTCGGAGCCTGGCTGGACCGTGAATTTTTCATTTCTCCTAGGGGTAGGGGAATAATTTGGCCTTCCCCTTACATTCACAGATGATGACCCGCACCAAGAATGTTTTAAGGCTCTGGATAATCAGGAAATAGTTATTGCTATTATTATCCTACTGGACCTTTCATGTCTACTTCCTTATGGCTCCCATAGTAGATTATTAGTAGTCGTCACATATCAAGGAGCCGCCACATGTTAAAAACCACAGAGAAAACCTCACCTCAATACATGATGTCTGTGAGCCCTTCTGCTGCAAGGAACAGACATGTCTCTGTTGTAGAAGAATCCTAGAGAACCACTAGTTATCTGAGTTTCTTTACCATATTTTACTGGATGAAATTCAATTAAAAAAAAACCACATAGGAAAGTGGCATTCACATTTCTATAGTTCCTCTGTATACATAAGGTTGTTCACATCAAAATATTTGTCAAAGCAGGAGGTCAAAGCAGGAGGTCAGGGAAGGCAGCGGAAAAGCGAGGTCAGGAACAGAACCGAGGTCACAACGGGAAATCAAGACTAGCGCACAGGGCATGGAGCACAACTTACTCTAAGGCATAGAAGCACAAAGATCTGGCAGGAGACACAGAAAGGGGCCGGAAATGTAAAATCATGGACAGGTGGCCAGCGCCAGACGTGCGCGCCGGACCATCGGAGCCAGCACTGGATCGAGGGAAGGTGAGACAGACAGCAGGGGAACCAGGCATTTGTTTTTAATTTCCCAAGCAGGTTGTAAGGGTGCTTCAACAGGAACTGAGGTGCCCTCCCGAGAGCTGATTCCTACACAGAACTGCGGTGGACCTGCGGCTCTGCTCTCTGCTATTATCCCAGTGACAGCGACTGCAGGAATCGGATATTCAATGCGAGTCATGAGTGTCAAGCCCACATTGACTCTTCCATGAATATTAGATTGGCCCCGGTTGGACACCCCCCACTGTTGAGCTATATAATTGGGATTGAGCTACCATATGAAGTTCAGCCACTATTAAATGTATGGCACTGTGCTCGGTATGCTTGGACGAGACTGAATGCTATAGCATATTGTGGGGTGTCCCATTTGATAGTTACACCTTATCCCAAGGATATGTTCTCTATATCATAGTACCAGAAAATACCTTTAAAATGCAGCCATTCAAATACTAGAATACAAGGATTGGTCCATTCTTTCATAACTTTCATAGAGCAGCTTTCCATATTGATTACAGAGGGGGGTCTTGAGTGGGTTTATCTAGTGTATATATGCACTAATAGCATGAGGGGTCATGCCTCCACGAAAAACACTCTTAAAAATAGTCACAATTAGTCCAAAAACATTCCCTTCCTACCATAATAACGACCACAGTTGGCCCATTACAGTACCATCACAATGATATATGTGATATATCACATATAAAGGCAGTCACCGGGTTATAGGTTCCTTGGGTTTGTACTTAAGTTGAATTTGTATGTAAGTCAGAACTGTATATTTTATAATTGTAATTTTTTTTTTGTTCCAGTGACAATTGGATTTTCAGTATATTTTGCTGTAACAGGACCAAGGATTATCATTAAAGCTTCATTACAGACACCTTACAGCTGATCATTGCAGTCTGGGAGTAAAGTTAAGTATCCAGAGAGCTTCACCAGAGGTCAAAGTGGGGAGAGAGGTCTGTCTGTAACTAGGGGTCGTCTGTAAGTCAGGTGTCCTTAAGTTGGGGACCACCTGTAGCTGATCATATCCACAAAATGATGGAATAAATTAGGATAAGCCCTAACCCTGGAAATAGAATCGGGATTATGTCTACACATTCCAGAATCCAAACATATGACTTGACCCCAAATCTCATTTATTTACATGAAATGTCCGACATGACCTCCAGTCAGCTGATTTCTCCTAATATGTGACCTTTACAGCTTATTGAGCATGTGGAATGATACAATATCCACTATTCACATGTCTATAATGGAATATATATGAGTGGTTGATATTTTACCTTCATGTCTCATATACAGCTTAGTATAGGATAGTATTACCTAGTATAAGTGTAATGGTAACCTCCTGAGACTATGACAATATTAATCCTGTAAAATCACAATCTAATGTATTATTTTTGTGAAGCCTGGTCATAACTTACTACTGTCTTTCTGAGTGGATCACTGAAAATTTTGTATATGCACTAAATAAAATCCTTGGTGTTCGGAGCCTGGCTGGACCGTGAATTCTTCATTTTTCCTATACTGTTACGCCCTAGCAGAAGGGTGGCCCGTGCCGAGCCCGACGCCGAAAGGGGACAGGTGAGCTGGCAATTTCCTTTTGTTTTCATAACTTACTACCCCTGCGTCTTGGCTATTACACCCTACTTACTATGTAAAGCCCAAGGTATCTGTGTATGGATTCTCACCATGTTTAACCAATTAATCGCAGTAGTTCCTTTATCACAAAGATCATTATATGAACACAATGAGTTTTTTTAATGTACGGTACATGTTCTATCAGGACTGTAGAGAGTACAGAGTAGTCGTAGCATACACCGTGGAGCTGGAAGGTGTCCAACGTCTATCAATATAAGATGACATTGGACAGATTAATTCCCTTTTGTAGCATTCAAGGCATGGGCACAGTTGAATAGTGAGGATGTTTTCTTACCTTCACCACTTTACGTACAATGTGGGAAGGAGTCGGGCGTAGGATGCCCTGGCCCACAAACATATTTACCAAAGCCTGCTGGGTATACTGAAATCTACCCAAGGTTATCTAGCTCTTCAAGTGAAATACGAAACCTAGGCCTACCCAAAGCAGAGGCATCCCTACCCTAAAGAAAGACTTTTCCACCATTGACATAGACAAGAATCTCTACACATAGACTCCCAGACTCTTCATGTGAGCACCCACTCAAAAGTGGCTCTTATGCCCTATACTAGTGGTGGTAAACTGAGCAGCAAAACTGCTCCTACCAACCCAACCAATTTTGGTGCCAACATGGCCATTTAAGCCAGCAACTGTTTTATACGCATTCACACTTCCTCTCACAGCTTCAACATATTGGCATCTGTAAGACACTAAATACTAGAAGAAAGAAGGGAGATCCAGTGTATGATTGGAGGAGTCCGTGTGGGCCAGTTGCAATGGTTTAATGATACCATACCCTCTCAGCCCTCTCACTCTTACTACAGTCCCTGGGACGGCAGGAGGAGGTCTTGATCATGTCTGGTAAAACTGTCCAGGTGGGCAGGCTGGTGCACAATGAGGCCTCTGAGTGCCACCACTGGCCTAACCACAATCCTAAATACATTGCAGGTTCATGTTCATTTTATTAGGTTTCAGTGTATGGAAATGCAATGTCGACTTGGGTGTTATGTTTTAGGACCCCACTGTAGAGCACTCCATAATCTGGGCAAACAAATCGACTGAACGTTCCCAGTAGGATCAAGAAAGGGTGGAATAGGTGGAAACACTCTGATATCTCAAAGTCAGCCCTGTTGGATGCTATGTGGTATGAGTCTCCACCATTGCAAATTTTATTCTTTCTTATTTACAAGACCATTCAAAGAATATCGGTAATGGTGACTAGGACTCAGGAAGACAACAGGACCGTGAGACCTAAGCTTGCCCCCACAAAGTGAATGACAGAAATAAGTCAATGTCTCCCGACTGCCTGCGTGAAACGCAGAAGACTCTGACGCAGACCTCACAATTTGCACTATTTTTTCCTGTTTTTCCATGAAATTATGAACACAATTATGAATTACACTGCAACAACTTTAAAGATGGATCAGCACTCCCATTCCTTAGAGGCTCCAGATGCACTACAAAGGACAGATTAGTTACCAAGTAAGAAACAATAAATTCCAATCCTAACTTCCAACCTGAGTGAGGGACCAGGATTGGGCGTGAAGCATTGCATGAAATTGGTGATCTACCACTTTGAACTTAAGTCTTTTTGTGGATGAAAGGTGGATGTCACCCAACCTAAACTTTGAAATCATGACGTTGGGAGTGTCAAAGCCACTTCATTTGGAAGTATTGGGGCCCTACCTTAGCACCAGTCCCTTTATAAGATGCCAACAGTGGATGTCTATCATTCTTTGAACATCATATCATTGTCACTGAGAGACTTCTCAACAAGGATAGGTCACTAGGAGACACAGGGCCCCTAGCAGGCTACGGCATGGGCCCCCCTTCCCACTTAAAAAACGTATACATATAGTATATCACAATATAAATACACTCATGTGCATATACACTACAAACAGGCCATAAGCAACATACTCAAAATACAGGTATACAGACATATACACATCACGTACCGCTATACATCACATATGTATATACATATCACGTGGATATGTGCAGTACTTATAGTATAATGGTGCTACATCCTCCATTCTTTATTGTATCAGGTCATATGACTGGGGGCCCCCTGACACTGTGGGCCCCATAGGCGGCTGCTATGGCTGCTTCCGCTTAGGTTACGCCCCTGATCTACAAGACTTCTGGTCATGTATGTTTCTCCTCCTAGAGAGGTATGAGTGATTTCTTATCAGTCACTGATTCAGAATCCTATTATCGCAAATGGCTTTTTTGATTTAGAGAGGGATAAGCGAGAGAGGTACCTAAAATATTGACATCTGGTACATTATCACTCCACATGACTATTCATGACAGGGTCTAATTGCACATGCTTTCCATTCTTTTCCTGAATTGGCTATTAACCATATGTCAACAGAGGGAGCCATTATTTATTACAAATACATAATATCGTTCTGCCATCATTGCCATGTTTTTCTCTCATAACTAGTACAGACCAAGCCCCGAGACTCACCACTAATAGTGAGTATTAAGGAAGTATTCAAGCACAGAGAGATTAATTCCATCTGCCCCGCACCGCAATCTGTCCTGCACTCCTAATACTTGACAATTAAAAGTACCCTTCGCTCACCGACCCAATAATATCGGGTCAGGGAAGGCAAGATTTGTATGTTATGAAAGAGAGCAATTGTGGCCCTATTCAAAACCAGCGGATTCGATAAGCGGCCTCTGACATGGTTCCAGATTGTGTCTAGTCACTGAAAAAATAAGTCATGGGGCGGCATAATAAAGGGATGATAGCAGCTGTCCCCTGATGGACTAGTCCTACAGACATACCATAATGAATCAGCTAGCATATAGTTCTCTCACTGTCATTACTATGAATAACCCAGCAGAGTAAGGCCTCATTGCCCCTCAACGTAACATTTAGGTTGTAATTAAACAATTAAAGGAAATCTACCTCTGATCTAACCTCAAACCCGATCACCGGACTAATCCACTTCGCACCCTGATCCGTGATCTGGCTTGTAGTAAGATTTTTTGGGTCTTTTCTAACAGTGGTTGTCAATATGCGAAGCTGGCAGCAAGTGCTCTGGCGGCGTTGCCACTGCCTGTGCACACTAGTCAGGAATGGGCTCTGGTGAGGCCCTCAGCACTTAAGCCGTCTTAGCATATTTTACGCTATCAGTTTTCGGAAAAGGGAACCATAAATAAATATTCCAAGGCCCAAGGATCCTACTAGGTTGCCAAGATGATTCAGTCCAGCTGACGGCGTTTGTACATGCCTCAGACGCATAGATTTTCTTAGAGAAATCAGCAGTACCTGTAACGAAAAATAGACTGAAAATACTTCACCGCTGCTCCTCTTCATTTGATCCTGGTGGTGTTTGTCTCAACGCAGGTACAGCTGGGATTACCTAAAAAGAAAGTTATACGTTAGCAGCACGAGCGCGGGACGAGTGTCCGGTGCTCAGGCTGCTAATCAGGGCACGCTCGCCACCTACCTATCCATGCTGAGAGAGGGAGTTAGGTCGCTGCGATTATGAGTTTCATAATCTTTCGGAGAAACCAGCAGGAACAGTTAAGAGGGCGGAGGTAATATTTCATAGTAGGTACATGGCATGGATGCGCCTCTGGGGTCGCATATCTATACAGAATTCTACACTAATCAAGTTCACCAATGTCCATTTGCCAGTGGGTTATTTATTATTAGGATTTGGGCAGTTTTGGATTTGTCTGACGGTCTTTCTTTTAACACATCGCCTTTTCTTGGTGCAGTATGAATCATGAACATACCAACTTTTGTTTTTTATATGTATTGATGTACGGAGTTGTGTAAGAGGGCAAGATCTGACAGAGGGGGGAGCAATTCAACATGTAAGGTGTACTTTGAAATCCTTGATCCTGGTGCTGATGTCCTTTAAAGCACGCCCTGTCATGCAGAATAGTGCTTAATAACAATACCAGTCTGTTCAACGCGCTGCGCAGCGTCTAGATCAGTATTCTTCACGGCCTTATGTGGTGGCATTCATCCACAAAATTCACTGCGCATGCACAGATGTAAGGATTGGTTTTTAAGAAGTCAAGGGAGTGGAGCGTTTTCGCACTGAAATCAGCTTTCCTGCCTAGAAATGCCCCTCATTGTAATATAGCCTCTATTCCGGGGAGAAATTAATTGACCAGATCTCCAGCACATAATAGTCCAGCCACATGTCGGAGGTGTTCAGGGGCCGAGGGAAGATGAGTTCAGTGTTAAATCTCTCCACCCCCGAGAGCTTTATAAACCAATTAACCTCACTTCAAAACTTAGAATTTTGCTCGTTGATGTCACCACACTGGGTCATGAAAGAAACATGTCTGTAAAAGCAGCTGTTAGAGACTTGACAACATACGGGTATGCATTTATTAGGCCAATTAGATGACAATTCCTTTAGTTCTGTGGCTAAACCATCGCATCAATCACAGGACAGCTGGCAGTATAGGGGATGCACAAAACAAGGACATAAAAAAATAATATCATCTCCTAAATTGCCTCCTAATTTGAGTGGGGTCCCAACCCCACCACCCCCCACAGATCAGTCTGTCCCCGCAGCTACAGAGAATGAACAGGAAACCAGCTTGTGTGTGGTCAGACCAGGGGGGGTCTAACTGCAGATAACCTCATTCATTTGAATGGGGAAGCTAAGCTGCAGCGACTCAGTACAGCCATACGGTTTATCAGCATCCCGAGGATGCTGCACGTTGACCAACCTTGCTGTAGTAAATGATTTCTTAGTATCGGTGGAGTTTCACTAATCCGAGCGCGGCATCCGTGATTCTGTCTACTTTGTCCAGACACTGTTGCAATTGTCATATTTGATCAGGAAAAAATAGCAATGTATTTAATCAGTCATACAGGTAATCGTGTAAGTACCGAGTGCAGTGGAAGTTGGTCATAGGATCTGACCATAGATTATCGTATAGTATGAGCGACTTGTCAATGTCTGTAGCCGCACGCAAGACTTCTGTTGATAATAGAGTATTTATTTAACGTACCTTAGGAGTAAACTAAACGATTAGCCCAAAAGCATCGATGTAGTCCCGGAGAGATAGGGGCACAATGTCTGTGTCCAGTAACCAGAGGAACTATGACAGTGCGGGTTACAGGAGTACTCATATGTTTAAATAGCTTTTGTTAGGCTATTGTCAATCCGTCCATTAGCACCCGCACGAGCGGTAACAAACTATATGTCTCAGGGGTATTACTCAAGAATAAACACATCCACATCTCACAATCTAATATTTATGCTCCGTTTTCGATTTCCTGCTGGGATGGGTGGGGTGCTAGGTGAACAATCTACCCACGTGGGCCCTCGTATTGCACGGACCTAAAACTGTCTTCAACCTGACCCCAATTACTTGGATGTGACTTCACGTTTTTCCCTTTTTCTTCATTTAGGAATTGCACATATTGTAATTTTTTGTATTCTCTTCGAATTTTTGGATGGATTTCTAATGAGCAATGCCCCTAAGAGGGACTAGAATCGTTGATAATTATGCAGGGTAGCCTCAATAGTTGATGAACACTCATTTTGGATACGGTATTTGCTGCTACAGTGGCTGGAATGTCAGTTGTCCTCCGGTGTGTTCTGTTTGGCCATGAATCATCGATAGGAATTCCTATACTCCTCATATCTAGGTAGATACCATAGGATGATAACCCAAGGGGGCGGAAAAATTAAATAAGCAGTTGATCATTAATAATCAGGCGGTCAACCTACTTACAGACACATCCCATATTTACAGACAGACCCTTCTGACCTCGGGAAAGCTTTTTGAATGCTTTACTAGTCCCAGATTGCAATAAGTCACTGTAAGGTGTGTGTAGAAGCTTTTTGATAGTCCCCTCGACCTTTACAAGGCAAAAATGTTTAAAAAACTCCAATGGTCACTTGGGCCAAAATAGTTTTTGTTCTGGATCTACAGTTATAAAATATCATTTCGACTTACATACAATTCACATAAGAACAACCTCCAGACCCTACTTTATGTAACCGCGGGGACTGCCTGTAATATAATTTGTAAGTAAAGCAGAGTCTCTGTGACTGTTTCTGTTCTTTCTCCTGTAGTGAGCAGGGGTCTGAACCCTCCTCGAGCTGTAGAAATGTTTTTGCTTTAACGATTAAGCTTGTTAGCAATGGACTATCCAGGCCTGGTCTATAAAGGCTTAAGTGCATTAGACACTTCTATCAGCATCCTTATCTCTAAGCTGTACGTGGCAGGACAGCAAGTTTGATTTACACAAGCTGCTTAAATAAGGAAGAAAAAGCAGAGTAAAAAGAAGCACACGTTTGACGGATTTTCTTTACTATAAATATACACCTACAAAGTTTACTTTTATCTCTCACTATTCTTATGCCAGATTCATTACAGTTTCAGTTACACGTAAAGGGACCCTGTCACCCTGGACCTCTCCTTTTCACGTAAAGACAGGTGGCAAAACCATTACAGCTGCAGTGCCACTATGTCCTTCTACCTTCTCTAGGCTTTGCATTAACGTTAAATTGTGTTTTCTACAAGACTTCACTGTGACAGAACCTTGTGAGTGCCAGGGGTTTGGGCTTGGTTTGGATGCATTTAAAAAAAACAAACTTGGTGAGCTTGTCTGTGTCTGCAGATCCCGAGCTCTTGGCCCCCTCTCTCGTAGCTCCTGTAGCAGCTCCTCCCTCTCCCACTGAGGTCCAGTCTCACCACATGCTGTGAGCTGATTTCTATGGGCGTTTTCACATTTGCTTGTATTTTCACTGATATGTTGCCCGAGGAAAAATTCTGAAACACATCCTATTTTTTTCACTGATGCGGATCACGGAGGGCAATAGAAGTCTATGGGTTCGCCAAAAAAAAAATAAAATGATGAAACATCCGTTTTTTTTCACTGATGAAACCAGGTGTTATGTTTTCAAAGCAATGTTACATCTTCAGTACTTTTTGTTGATACGGAGACAAAACGGAAGAAAAAAACGGAGAGACGCAACGGAGACAAAACGCGACGGATGCACAACTAAAACAGAGCTTGAATGTCAATGTGAAACAGCCCTATCATACCATTGGCTTAGAATAATTGACAAGCTGTAGATGTTCATGCAGTTGTTGGATGGGGTTTCCCTACACCAAGCAACAATTTCACCCCTTGTGTCCCTCACCTAAGAATTTTTTTCATAAAACAAACCCTTTAACTTATATGTGCTTAGGTCTCCAACTACAATGGGGCTTATTTACTAAGGGTCCCGCAGCTGCATTTCCGTTGGGTTTTCCAACTTTTTGGGGATTGTGCCGACAGGTACAGGGATGTAAAAGGGAATTGTGTCGCAATTGCGCCGACTTTCATGCGACACAAATCAGGAGGCGGGCCGTCGGACGATCCAACGGATTCGGACAAACCGCAGGATTTAACTTTCAATTTGTGTTGCAGGATCAAGCACTTACATACACTGGGAAGAAGAAGGTGAACTCCGGGGGGACCTGATCGGGGAAGTGACACATGCATGAAATCGGACGCACGATCTACGTGAATCACGACAGAGTTCATTCTCACCCGACAGTCCGGATCGTAAGTAAATGTGTCCCAATAAGTCATAATGCCGTGTCGCAGATAAACATAGACAAAAGCTCCAGTCTCAGAATTGTCTCTGAACTGAAATCCCCTCAGTCGTGTACAGGCAGTCCCCGGGTTACATACAGGATAGGTTCTGTAGGTTTGTTCTTAAGTTGAATTTGTATGTTAGTCGGAACTGTATACTTTATAATTGTAACCCCAGCCAAATTTCTTTTGGTCTCTGTGACAATTGGATTTAAAAAATGACCAATTACCAGAGCTCGGTTTGTAACTAGCAGTCGTCTGTAAGTCGGGTGTTCTTAAGTAGGGGACCTGCTCCAAATGCATTAGCAGGTTGTGATTATGACAATAATATTACATTTGATGAATTGCTATTATACATATACAATGGAAAGTATCTAATAATTAGAATACAAGAAGACACATTGGGGGTCATTTACTAAGGAACCGAAACGCGCATTTTCATCAGGTTTCCCGAATTTTTCAATTTTGCGCTGACTTGCCCTGGGATTTTGGCGCACGCGATCAGAAATCGGGGGGCGTGGCTGTGGGAAACCCGACGGATTCGGAAAAAACGCGGAATTTAAAAAAGAATTTGAGTTGCAAGAATAGCACTCACATGCACCGAGATGGAGGAGGTGAACTCTGGTGAGGTCGCACGACCTTAGTGAGACCCGGCAGAACCCGAATCAGCGTCGGAGAACGCGCCACTGGATTGCGACTGGACTGGGTAAGTAAATGTGCCCCATTGTAACGTAACACCTTTACCAGACAGGACGTGGCTTATCGAATACTAACTGAGAAGTGATGGGCTTCTGTTTCATCTATAATAATTCTTTATTTATATAGCGCACACAGATTACGCAGCGCTGCACACAGCATGACAAATCAGTCCCTGTCCCCAATGGGGCTCACAATCTAATCAACCTACCAGTATGTTTTGGAGTGTGGGAGGAAACCAGAGGACCCGGAAGAAAATTTAGAGACCGAGTGCCCAAACTACAACAAAGACCCGCTTATTTATCACAATGTGCCAACACAGAAATGTAATTTGTGATTAATACTCCCTTCTCCGGCACAGTTTTCATTGATTCCAGCACCCTGAGGACACCAATAAAGCAGAAAATAGTCCCAGGTAGAGCTGTCACTTTAAAATAGCTCTGTGCACAGCAAGTCCTGGGCTGTCTGGGACTGCAGGAAGATACCTGGAGTCATCTCTGGTGATGGCCTGAGTGCCCACAGAAAGGGCTCCGAGTGCCACCTCTGACACCAGTGCCATAGGTTACAGGTACAGGGAGGGGGAGGAGATAAGCTGTGACATCATCTATTGTTAGTAGTGATGTAATGATGGGTCAGTGTATCTATATAGAGTGTCATTGTACAGGGAGGGGGAGGAGATAGCTTGACATCATCTGTTGTCAGTAGTGATGTAATGATGGGTCAGGGGGGAGGAGATAAGCTGTGACATTATCTATTATCAGTAGTGATGTAATGATGGGTTCATGTTATCTATATAGAGGTCATTATCAGGGAGGAGGGATAAGCTGGACATCATCTATTGTCAGTAGTGATGTAATGATGGGTCAGTGTTTATCTTATAAGGGTCATTGTACAGGAGGAGGAGGAGATAGCTGTGAACTCATCTATTGTCAGTAGTGATGAATGATGGGCCAGTGGTATCTATATAGAGGTCATTGTAAAGGGAGGGGGAGTGATAGCTGTGACATCATCTATTGTCAGTATGATGTAATGATGGGTCAGTGTTTATCTATATAGAGGTCATTGTACAGGGAGGAGGAGGAGATAGCTGTGACATCATCATTGTCAGTAGTGATGTAATGATGGGTCAGTTGTATCTATATAGAGGTCATTGTACAGGAGGGGGAGGAGATAAGCTGTGACATCATCTATGTCAGTAGTTGATTTAAGTAATGGGTCAGTGTTATCTATATAGAGGTCATTGTACAGGAGGGGAGGATAAGCTGTGACATCATCTATGTCGTAGTGATGTAATGATGGGTCAGTGTTATCTATATAGAGTCATTGTACAGGGAGGGGAGGGAGAGCTGTGACATCATCTATTGTCATAGTGATGTAATAATGGGTCAGTGTTATCTATTAGAGGTCATTGTACAGGAGGGGGAAGAGATAAGCTGTGACATCATCTATTGTCAGAGTGATGTAATGATGGGTCATGTTATCTATATAGAGGTCATTGTACAAGTGGGGAGGAGGAGATAGCTGTGACATCATATATTGTCAATAGTGATTAATGATTGGTCGGTGTTATCTATAGATGATGTACGGAGGAGGAGGAGATAACCTGTGACATCATCTATTGTCAGTAGTGATGTATGATGGGTCATGTTATCTATATAGAGGTCATTGTACAGGGAGGGGCGGAGAGAAGCTGTGACTCATCTATTGTCAGTAGTGATGTAATGATGGGTCAGTGTTATCTATATAGAGGTCATTGTACAGGGAGGGGCGGAGATAAGCTGTGACATCATCTATTGCAGTAGTGATTAATGATGGGTCAGTGTTATCTATTAGAGGTCATTGTACAGGGAGGGGAGGAGAGAAGCTGTACATCATCATTGTCAGTAGTGATGCAATGATGGGCCAGTGTTATCTATATAGAGGTCATTGTACAGGGGGAGGAGATAAGCTGTGACATCATCTATTGTCAGTAGTGATGTAATGATGGTCAGTGTTATCTATATAGAGGTCATTGTACAGGGAGGGGGAGGAGATAAGCTGTGACATCATCTATTGTCAGTAGTGATGTAATGATGTCAGTGTTATCTATATAGAGGTCATGTAAAGGGAGGGAGGAGATAAGCTGTGACATCATCTATGTCAGTAGTGATGTAATGATGTAAGTGTTTTCTATATAGAGGTAATTGTACAGAGGGGAGGAGATAAGCTGTGACATCATCTGTTTTCAGTGAGTGAGGTAATGATGGGTCAGTGGGGGAGGAGATAAGCTGTGACATATCTATTGTTAGTAGTGATGAATGATGGGTCAGTGTTATCTATATAGAGTCATTGTACAGGGGGGGGAGGAGATAGCTGTGACCATCTATTGTCAGTAGTGATGTAATGATGGGTCAGTGTTATCTATATAGAGGTCATTGTACAGGGAGGGGGTGGAGATAAGCTGTGACATCATCTATTGTCAGTAGTGATTAATGATGGGTCAGTATTATCTATATGAGGTCATTGTACAGGGAGGGGAGGAGATAAGCTTTGCATCATCTATTTCGTAGTGATGTAATGATGGTCAGTGTTATCTATATAAGGTCATTGTACAGGAGGGGGGAGGAGATAACCGCTGACATCATCTATTGCCAGTAGTGATGTAATGATGGGTCCTGTTATCTATATAGAGGTCATTGTATAGTGAGGGGAGGAGATAGCTGTGACTCATCTATTGCCAGTAGTGATGTAAGATGGGTCACTGTTATCTATATAGAGGTCATTGTATAGGGAGGGGGAGGAGATAAGCTGTGACATCATCTATGCCAGTAGTGATGTAATGATGGATCAGTGTTATCTTATAGAAGTCATTGTACAGGAGGGGGAGATAAGCTGTGCATCATCTATTGTCAGTAGTGATGTAATGATGGGTCAGTGTTATCTATATAGAGGTCATTGTACAGGGAGGGAGGAGAAGCTGTGACATCATCTATTGTCTGTAGTGATGTAATGATTGTTTTTTTTAGATGTGTTCTCTTCGACTGTAATACTGTCTCTTGGGATCAGTCTATTTATTAGCCAGGTGGCCAGACTGAAGATTGCAGGATTACATTACCTTTAAAAAGATCATCAAGAATTCTAAAAAATAGTTTAACATGAAAAATTTTTCTGGTGCTCCTTCCCTTTAACCCCTTTCTGATATTTGACGAAATAGTACTGCATGGTGGGAGGTCCTTTCCCCAGTGGCAGCCCTCGGGTCTGCCAGTGCCCTGGAGCTGTATAATGTACCCCGCAAGCAGGACCTTGCCTCCTGGCACGATCTGGCTGTAATATTTCAAAATTTCAAAACCCCCCCAAAAAAATAAGAGGACACATGAAAAAAACATGTCGACATAAAGCTGACTTTTGGTAAATCTTATCTATCAAATTTTTGCTGTTATACTAGGGGCAAATTTACTTACCCGATCATGTCGCGATCTCCGATATGGACGGTCCGACGTAGATGAAGTCCGGCGCGATTCACAAAGCTCATAGTTCCTGCATCCGTCGCTTCCCCGCTGAGGTCCGCCGGAGTTCATCTTCTTCTTCCTGGTGCTTGTAAGTGCGTGTTTTTGCGTCACTTCGAAATGTTAAATCCTGCGCGTAGTCCAAATGCCGATTTGTGTCGCGTGCGACAAAACCTCTGTTAAATGGCAAAAAAAAAATGCCTTCGTAAATGAGCCCCGATGTGGTTGAAAAAGTAGAATGTTTTGAATTTGAAAATCTAGAAGTTTTCCAAAAATGTAACCAAATTTTTTTCAAAAATTAACCAGAACATACCACCAACATTTTCCAATTAACATGAAGTACAAAGTGTCTCAGAAAACAATTTCTAAATCACTTGGATATGTTAACGCTTCCAAAGTTATGACCACTTATAGTGACCCAGGGAGATTTGAAAAAATGGGTGAATATGGCTTCGGCAGCAAGGGGTTAACCTTCAGAACCTGATCTATATATGAAATGTCTTGTCATTTGGTCACTGGTAATATCAGTGAAATTTTAATGAATTAATGCCTAAACTTTGAGATGGTGTTGATAATCCCCCAAATTCTGGAGATGCAGCAATTAAGGAAATGCCGGGGCTATGGGACTGTGTTGTCGCCATGAAGTGAGGATTACCCCATCTCGATGAGCGCCGCGCTCGTGCAGGCCGATCTGCCAGCTGTTCTAATTGTGTCACAATCCTTTCGCAGAACATGCGCCCCTCCTGATACTGATCAAAGAGTCGCTTCGTGTCAGACCTCATTAACCAGTTAGTGCTGCCCGCGCATCCTAATGCTGCCCTTAGGCATCCTGCAGTTTAGCTTCACTTGTCCCCAGATACACGTTATAAAGGATATGTTTCGAGATGTCACCGTTTTTTATATTTTGTCAGTCTCTAGTTTCTCTAACATCCAGTCATGCTGGGATCAATTGATTGATCCTTAAGTTCTTATCTGTGACTCTTTTGTAACCTATCGTGCAAGACGTGCTCGAGAAAACGCCGCCGTGTATTGTAACTCAAGCTTCATGTCTTGGGGAAAGTGTCTAAAGCAATTGTTACCAGATCCACAGTCTCGGGTTCATGGGGAGAGTCTTTATTTGTATAGTGTGACCCGGAGCCGTATGACTTGCATTTGATTTTTATGATTTATCTCCTTTTTTTTCTTATTCTGACGAGAAGTGATATTTAGTTCCGCAATAAATTGCATTTAAATTGTGCCAGGATTCTCAAATGTCACATGAAGATAATTCCATGTATCATGGAAATGAAATCTCTGTAACACGTATTTTACTAAATTAAGACATTTTCCATGAAATTTGAATCCAAATTGGAAAGGAGAGCAAAATCGCCACGTGTAGGACGTGGCAAATAGCACTCAATAAATTTAATGTAACTATCACTGTCTTTCCCCTCCATAAAATCACATAATTACTAGCCAAAGCATAGATTAATCCCATATTTGTTGGCAATTCTGCCATAAATTATTTTTCGGAGCTGCCAAGTTCTGCCAAGTCTTGGTCAAAATAGTTGCAAATTGTTTGCAAATAAACTTTTATCAAAATTTTCTTACATTGTCGAACAGATCCTTACTAAATTCCCTGATTCCCTGTCTTCCTTTTAAGTACTGCAGTAAGACATCACAGGTTGCACAGAGTAAATTATGACATCATCTTTGAAGGACCTATTATTAAGGCAGCCATCTTGTTTCATTGTTGTTAACAGAATTTAGAAAGATCTTTACAGTAGAACCATAGGCATCTGTGGTCTGAAAAGACCGTATTGGGGATCCTGTGTTATCTACAGTGATGTTACCTATCATGGTAATCCTCTCTGTGATGATAAAAAGTGATCTCTATAAGCAGGAAGCTATAAAGAGCTCAGAGGCCTGAAGAAAAAAAAACAAGACTTTTGGAGTAGCTGGAAATATGAAAAATAGAAACATTATGCAAATTCCTTAACAAATAAATGATTTTGTAAAAAATGTATTTCTTTTAAATCGGTTGTCTGAGATTAAGAAAAATGCTGCTGCGATCCCTCTGTAACATATCAAAAAGTATTTACCTCCAGCTCTGGACCCCTGGTGGTGGTCCTGATCCGTGTTATCATTTCCATTCTGTAGGCACTGAATTGAGGACTGACATGAATGTAACAGCACCTCCCAGCCGCGAATGAAAAGTGTGAGATTGGAGGCTGCATATAACTCTTTTTAGGGTAACCGGAGCACCAGATGGGCCTCAAATGGATGGAGTTGATCGAAAAACCCAATTCTGCAATATGGCAGTTGCTTAACTTCCTGCCAGATTGCCAAAAAATTGATAGTACAAGGGAACAAAAGCAGCATATATGGGCGCTAAAACCAGAAAATGCTAGTGAGTTATAAAATTGATGAAAAGATACTAGGTGACTATGTAAAATGCTTCAGTCATAAGATGTAAAAAAAAAAGTTAGAAATTAAACATACAAAAATTTTACCTTAGTATTATGCATTATGCATAGCCAGAGAATGTCTTGTAGACTCCAGACTGGGATAAACGGACTGATAGGGACAGGGGAGATCTTGTACCTACCATTCGGTGACGGGAGATATCTGTATCCACAGCACATCCAGCTCGGCTACATACACAGAGAGAGCTCTGTCATATGACCTCCTCCTCTGCAATCAGGTAGCAGTAACCCTATTCCTCCTTTGATCCGTAGATTTGTTTATCAGCCGTATTCACAGGGCTTGTCAGCACGGCAGGGGATGGAGCTGCTTCAGCACTGAGATAACAAAGAAAATGCTTTATATATGTACAAAGATAATAAACAAAGTTGTTCTACATCCCAAGAGCTATTTTTACAGTTGTTCTTTAAGTACCAAATTATTTATTCTTATACAATTGTAGTCAGTAATTAGTTACCTGCCCATAATTTGGTTTAAGTTTTTTTTTTATATAAATACAAAATACCATATATACTCGAGTATAAGCTGACCCAAGCATAAGCCGAAGCCCCTAATTTTACTACAAAACCTGGTAAGAACAATTTTTTTTACTTGAGTATAAGCCGAGTTTGGGTTTCACGCTTTTTTTTTGTGGCTGAAAAACTAGGCTTATACTCGGTATATATGGTATATTTTACATCGTTGAGGGAGCAACCCTGTAGACTTCTTTCGCAAAGCTTTCCTTGACTATAACAAAAAGATTGCCATAGTCACATTTCACTGCCACAAGCAACATGTACTACAATATTTATTCACCTTCTAATCGCATTATTCTATGACAATGTGGCTCTTACGTCATTACTGAGAAGGAACAGAAAATTAAAGTGTTCTCTTCTGGGAAGCGGTGGATGTGCCGCTCACGATGGAGCATGTGGCGCCATATATTGATGTACTGCACCAGAGAATCTGCTGTCCCCGGATTACACATTTATAGCGTGCCTCTCGGTGGAGACTGAAGGGGGACATCGCCGGGAAGATGTTGTCTTTGTAAAGAAATGTTCTTTAAACTCACAGTAAATTACCAGTCCATTGATTACAATGTCAAGAAAATTGCTTTATAACTAAGGATTTGTACAATATTGTAACTATGTTTCCATGTATTGTGGTGAGTTATGATGTCTGTCATATCGGCTTGATAACATTTTCAATCCCATGCAGCGGTATGAATCTTTGCACAGACCACTTCTATGGCTTTTTTAAATAAATATTTCTTTCTCTTTTGTTTTGTTCCAATATCCCTTTTTGCATGTCTCTTGGGCAAAAAAGAAATTAGTTTGCAAAAAAAAGTGCTACTTCCAGCCACAGAGTATCAAACAAGAATGGTAGGATATTGTAAAAATAAGGAGTTTCGTAATCGTTCACATCAAGTCTTGGTGTCTTGTATCAGAAGTAACTTGGATATCAGTGCAGTCTCATATTTAACATCTGCACGCTGTTCCCCATTTCTGGTGGGCACAGCTTATTTCCTCTACTCACTCTCTCTGCTCGTAACTAGTGATGAGGGGTACCGATAAAATCATTTTAAAATCCTGTTGAGTTCAGGTTTGGGTAACAAACCCCGACCCAATAGTAGCACCTGAGATCGGCGTTGGCACCAATCGCAGTTGTAATCTGAAGATGTCACAGATCTAATGTCTAATGACCTAATCATTACTGGCACATAACCCTAGTAGTAAAGCTGCATGTGCCTTGGCAGGGTAAGCAACAAAACTGGGTGCCTTGAGATTACTTCTGCAGAAAGTGGGTGCACCTTCAGCTCTTGTCCACTGCTTCTGTTACACCACAAAAGTTTGTTTTGTGAGAAAAAGAAAAAATGTAAAACTCTGTTCATGTGAACGTGCCAATATGTGTTATCTATATAGAGGTCATTGTACAGGGAGGGGGAGGAGATAAGCTGTGACATCATCTATTGTCAGTAGTGATGTAATGATGGGTCAGTGTTATCTATATAGAGGTCATTGTACAGGGAGGGGGAGGAGATAAGATGTGACCTCATCTATTGTCAGTAGTGATGTAATGATTGGTCAGTGTTATCTATATAGAGGTCATTGTACAGGGAGGGGAGGAGAAACTGTGACATCATCTATTGTCAGTAGTGATGCAATGATGGGCCGTGGTATCTAATAGAGGTCATTGTAAAGGGAGGGGGAGTGATAAGCTGTGTCAGTAGTGATGTAATGATGGGTCAGTGTTATCTATATAGAGGTCATTGTACAGGGAGGGGGAGGAGATAAGACGTGACATCATCTATTGTCAGTAGTGATGTAATGATGGGTCAGTGTTATCTATATAGAGGTCATTGTACAGGGAGGAGGGGGAGATAAGCTGTGACATCATCTATTGTCAGTAGTGATGTAATGATGTGTCAGTGTTATCTATATAGAGGTCATTGTATGGGGAGGGGGAGGAGATAAGCTGTGACATTATCTATTGTCAGTAGTGAGGTAATGATGGGTCAGTGTTATCTATATAGAGGTCATTGTACAGGAAGGAGGAGGAGATAAGCTGTTACATCATCTATTGTCAGTAGTGATGTAACGATGGGTCAGTGTTATCTATATAGAGGTCATTGTACAGGGAGGAGGACGAGGAGATAAGCTGTGACATCATCTATTATCAGTAGTGATGTAATGATGGGTCAGTGTTATCTATATAGAGGTCATTGTACAGGAAGGGGGAGGAGATAAGCTGTGACATCATCTATTGTCAGTAGTGATGTAATCATGGGTCAGTGTTATCTATATAGAGGTCATTGTACAGGAGGGGGAAGAGATAAGCTGTGACATCATCTATTGTCAGGAGTGATGTAATCATGGATCAGTGTTATCTATATAGAGGTCATTGTACAAGTGGGGAGGAGGAGATAAGCTCTGACATCATATATTATCAATAGTGATATAATGATTGGTCGGTGTTATCTATATAGTGATGTACAGGGAGGAGGAGGAGATAAGCTGTGACATCATCTATTGTCAGTAGTGATGTAATGATGGGACAGTGTTATCTGTATAGAGGTCATTGTACAGGGAGGGGGAGATAAGCTGTGACATCATCTTTTGTCAGTAGTGATGTAATGATGGGTCAGTGTTATCTATATAGAGGTCATTGTACAGGGAGGGGGAGGAGATAAATATTGAGGATCGGTCAGTAAACTTGGCGAAACCGAATCTTAATGGGTCATCATCACTCAACATTAGAATGCACGTACACGATCAAAGCCAATGAAATCTTAAAGGGGTTGAAAAGGAAAGGGGTAACAAGTGATGGTGGACGTCTAACAGTTGGGACCTCTACTGATAACAAAAATAGTTTTGAGGTTCGTATTCATGAACTCACCTAACCTATCCCAATGGGTTCTCTCACTCTCACTACAGGCAGTCCCCGGGTTACACACAAGATAGGTCTGTGGTTTGTTTTAAGTAGAGTTGTATGCAAGTCGGAACTGTATTTTTTATCATTGTAATCCCAGACAGAACTTTTTTGGTCTCTGTGAAAATTGGATTTTAAAACTGTTGGGTTGTCATAAGAATCAATATAACACTAATCTTCATTATAGACCCTGTGATAACTGTTACAGTGATTATTGTACCTAGGACTAAAGTAAATAAATTACCAATATCCAGAGGTCTGTTTGTAACTATGGGTCGTATGTAAGTCGAGTGTTCTTAAGTAGGGGACGCCTGTATTTTAATGCAAAGTAGATGTTCAATGAAAGCCACGAGGAACCAATGAAATCTTAAAGGGGTTGTACAAGAAAGGGGATAACAACTGACTGGTGAAAGACTGATGGAATCAATACTGATATTCACGCGAAAACATTTTGTGATACATATTTTCGATCTATCATACCGTATTGCCTTCTGGACAATTTCTTTGATATGACCTCCTTTCCTTGACCTTTAAGTTGAATACAGTTTTTCACTGTGTATTTGGTTAAGTTGGATGTGGCCTGTTCAGGATTCTTCAATCCTGCTCCTCTCTATATACAGCCAAAGGGTAACATAATAGAATTCTGTCTGTCCACAGTCTCCACTAGAGGAGCTCATGCATTAAAAAGATATTGCACATTTTGTAGAAATCCTGTGTCAGGGCTGTGTTAATCCTAGTCGAAAAAGACCAGAAATCAGACACCGAGACGCCAAAGAACCAAGTATGGCTTTTTTATGTTTATTTACAACAAAGTCAAAAACTAATTACAAAGAATCTGCCATCAAAATCAAGCATGGTAAACCAGAGGCACTTACTCATAGATCCAAACATGAGACTTAAATTTATTATCATGTCCCCTTCCTTCTAAAACATGCTAAATTATGTAATGAGTCAGAGGGGCTCTGTGAGGTGTTACCTCTGTGCTGCAGCTTCACAGACTGTAACACTGTCTCCTTATACTCCAGGAGAAAGAAGCTATCGTGGGCACTAATAGGCCAAATCTATCGACAATAGTGATAAATAGCTGGAAATAACGATGAAAATTTATTATATACATCTTTTATATTAAAACAACAAAACAGTGATAAAAATAAAAGTCTAGGTAACGCGTTTCGGTTATAAAAACCTTCTTCAGACCAAATAGACAGATAATACATCCGGCAGATAACCTGTATGATAGATAAAAAAATGATACTTACAATAGCTGAAATTACATATATGAATAGTTTGAAAGCAAGAATAATGCAATATGATATAAGGAAATCATTGAGTAGCATCACATATGGATGTAAACAAATTAGTGTATGATAAAATTACTGTCTCAAATACTCTATAACTTTCAAATAATATTGCATTATTCTGCTTTCAAACTATTCATTAATGTAATTTCAGCTATTGTAAGTATCTATTTTTATCTATCTACATACAGGTTATCTGCCGGTTGTATTATCTGTATATTTGGTCTGAAGAAGGTTTCTATAACCGAAACGCGTTACCTAGACTTTTATTTTTACCACTGTTTGTTGTTTTATATAATAAAAGATTTTCAATACAGATTATTCCAGCTATTTTCACTATTGTTGATACGTTGGCCTATTAGCGCCCCACGATAGCTTCTTTCTCCCGTTTTTTCGTTTTTTCTCCACTGTCACACCGCTTCTATTCGAGGTCCGGGTATTTTGGAGCTGTGGGAGCTGCGTAGAACAAACCATCCATCTACTCCTGCTATTGGTTCAATTAGCCATACGATCGGAACCCTTCCCCCGGTGGGCTACAACTGCACTTTAACAAGGTGCTTTCAGGTGAGCAGTACTCTCTTCTCTCACCAACCATTGATCCCAACAGTATTACACGAGGCGCCGTCCTCTCTTGTTGTTTTTTCGTTCTGTTACATCCTATACTTCCAACACTTTCCACTCTCTCTGCCGGCTGTAATCTAACAGCAGCAGGGGAAGTTTCAAACTACAGGTGTGTTGAATGGGGAAGTGCTCATGTACTGTGTAACAGCCTGTGAATCTGCAGCATGGAGGGCCTCTGGTAACAACAAAGAGTCTTCTGCTCATAAACATAATTAAAAAGTTTATTTTAGAAGGAAGGAGACGTTATACTTCTAAGTTATATCAATTTATATTTTGCTTTCAATCCTTTCCTTTCTTGGTCGAACTTGATGTCGAACTATGGAAACTATAGGAGTTAAATTTTGTAATTCAATAATTAGGGGTTAAAATAAGTTATAATGTGGTAGTTGTTTCAAATATTCCATAGTGAGAACAAAACTTCGAAAGTTTCTTAAAGTGACAGTGAGAGTTTAGCTTTGGAGGTAGGTCCATGGATGTAAGTGCAGAGTATCCTATACATATCCTACAGACTGCCCTGATAAATGGTAATGTCACCTGTCATTATCTATCAGCGTCACGATCTCTATGTAGTGACCTTCAGAGCAGTTATAGCTGCGGGGCTGGGAAACACCGCTCCTCAGACTATTCGCCATTATCCATCTCGTCTCAGATGGGTGGGTGACAGATGTGAATCTAAGCGTATACGGAGTAGAGGCGACAGCTAAGTATGGCGGACGCCCTTGTAATAGAATACACTAAGCAAACCAGTTTCTTAAAAAGTTTTTCAATTAATTGTGACGGTTGTTGCGTGATTTGTCACTGCGTCTGAAACAGACTGAAAGAAAATTGATCTTATGATGGCAAACACACTATAGAGCATGCAATTTATTCAGCTCGTGTTATTACCCATGAAGCCGTGCAGCATATCGAGAGATGAATTGGACTGGAGTTTATTTATTTGCAGAGATAAAACGAGGAAGAATTCAGCCATCGCACTGCATTGTATGTGATGACTAGGACTCGGGAACATCCTGTGGCTGCATATCCTAGGGGGAGACTGATGATGCTTCTCCACCAGTGTTCTGGCAGAGAAGGTTCAAGAATTTACCCTCAAAGCCATTTTTGCCTTTTCCCAGACGACAATCCATTTGGGGTGAGGAGCGATCGCAGGGAATGTTCACGCTCTGGACAATACTATAGTCTCTGGGGAAAACCGGAAGTGACTATTGTAACAAACTTACTCCAGTTCATACTGGTCTACAGAGAAGAACTGGCGTTGGGAATTTTAAGACTGGTGTTCAAACAGGGGTTTTCTAACAAAGCAAGTTTCCACAGGATAGGACCTGACTTGGTATGGTGGGGGTTCAGTGATGGATCCCCATAGATCATGAGAACGGGGGTCCGATGCACCCCATCGCACCCTCATAACAGCACCAAGGTGGCGGAGCAGCCTATCAACGATGCTCAGGCAATATCTGTGAGGTCCAAAGAGATGAACAGGGCAACTAGCCAAGTGTGACCGCTGCTCCGGCCATCTCGGTACTGCTACGAGGGCTGCAACGGGGTACACTGGACCCCATCTCAGCCCTGTTCTAGTGATGTGGGGTGAGACCCTCAACAAGTCAGGCAAGTCCGGCCCTATCCTGTGGGAAAACCCCTTAATGAATAACCTTTATGTATGTATCACCATATATATTTTTTATGAATTAATTCTGATGTTTCTAATTAGGATTTCTTTAGCAGAGTTCTGAGTGCCCAAACTGCAACCCAAACAAACATATTTATTGAAAAAACAGAGACAGCAATAAAGCAGTAACTTATTACTACCAAGTCTACCATGGCCTTTCACTGATATCAGAGTCCTAAGGACACCAATACCCAGGTCGGCTTCAGAGGGTGGCAAACCAGTGCCCCTTGTCCTAAAGGGGCACCCTGCATGTGGACTTTGTGGACAGAGGATGAATTTTCCTTTAATTCCCCTTGGTTGAATGCCTGGTCAAGACGTTTATCATCTATCTCTGTCTATATATCTGTCATCTATCTTTCTAGTATCTATCTCTACAATTGTATATTTTCCTATTTCTATATATCTGTCCATCTAACCATTTATCTATCTAACTGCATTGGCATATGAGTATATGCCATCTATGAGCGTCCTATAGTGTGGTCCTTGTAACTGCATGCATATGGGTAACATCCTAAGGCCCGTTCCACACTTGCGAGTGTGATGGGTGAACTTGCATCACACTCGCAACCATGCTGCTGGGAACGCATGACCCGAACGTGAACATGCTGATTCACTCCGGTGTGCAGCGTTCGGGCCGTGCGTTCCTGGCAGCATGCGTTGCGAGTGTGATGCGAGTCATCGCATCACCTCGCAAGTGTGGAACGGGCCATAGGTGATGCCGTTGACTGTAACTGCATATAAGTAACATCTTACTATACTCCCGGCATGTACAGTGTCACATAGTGACAGTAATCCAAATTACTTCCAAATTAATGCAAAGGCACCAGAAAGGGGGAGGGGGGTTGTGATTGAAATTAATATTATATTGTGTCAACTTTTTGATTGGGGTGCTTAAATTTTAATGTATGATATACAATAGCTGAACTCTTGCTCCGGACCCAGGAGCCTCCAGCTATGCCCCTGGCTGACCCTGTCAGATATTTCCCATAAAAATTGAGTGACAATATTGACCATAGATTTGTCTCATTTCTTATGTTTGTACTATAGGATTCTATCATTTGCTTGTATTTCAGTGGACTGGTGTGGAAATCCTTCAGAAGACTATCAGATACTGTTTGCCTAAGAAGCAGCAGCTGTTTGATACGGTAAAATGATAAGACAATATAAGATCCTGTGTTCTTCTATCTAGTAAAAGAAAATTGTGAATTTGTGACTTAGTTGTATGGAGAGAAAAGTGGAGCCTAAATAATCTCTGTCTTGGACCTCCTGGCCGGTCGGGACTACGATGGCCATGGACCTTGAGCTGTATCAATATTGTGCGCCATTACATGTCTAATTTTTTTAATGGCATTTACTTCCTTTATATGGTACTAGAATCAAGCTACTTGGGAAGGAGGGAAACCCTTCTGTCCACTATTGTTTGTGCAGTTTGAGGATGTTTGGAGTACTGGTTCTGGAGGGACCTTTGTATAAGTATGTGTTGAGAGCATGAGAATTTCACATCTGGAGGTCCTTCCCGTTATTATCTCTACAGAGCTGACTCGGTGAATGGTTATGGTGGTCATGGACCCCCTAGAAGCCTTGGGCCTGGGGCGGCTGCCAAAACCACCTATATTATAATTCACTACAGGCAGTCCCCGGGTTACGTACAAGATAGGTTCTGAAGCTTTGTTCTTATATCGAATTTGTATGTAAGTCGGAACGTAATTTAAATTGTAACCCCAGACAACATTTTTTGGTCTCTGTGACAACTGGACTTTAAAAATGTTGGGTTGTCATAAGAACCAGTATTTACAATAAATCTCAATTACAGACACCTTCGATAACTGTTATAGCTGTTTATTGTAGCCGAAGACTAAAGAACAGTAAATTACCAACATCCAGAGGTCCGTTTGTTACTAGGGTTCGTCTGTAAGTCGGGTGTTCTTAAGTAGGGGATCACCTGTTCTTTTCCCAGATGACAGTAGCGAACCTTATAGGATGCGTAAATCAACAGAACTGATTGGTTGGTAACAATTTAGCAGGGGTAGATAAAAAATATCAACTGTGCCGAAATCAACACACAGAACAGTTTAGGTATTTCCACTGTTACATCGGGTCTATAGAGGGGGGGGGGGGAGCCAACTGAACCTCCTATGTTGGAAAGAACACATGAGACAACCTGTTTAACAAAAAAACAATTCTTTTCAAAATATAGTGAATGGAAATACAACATTAAAATGGAACAGTAACATGAGTAAAAAAAAAAAACCCTAACAAAAGGCAAAAAACCAAAAAAACAAATGAGGCAGAAGTCTGCTCTATATGGAAGCAATTTTACATGGAAAATCCATAAACCAGAAATTGGATGTCTATGAACAAACAAAAGCATGTGAGAAATAATAAGCGTTCCCCTTTCGGTAGATAACCTACAGCGTATGTGACCCACCTGACCTCGCCTCTCCGCCTGAACAACAAATCTCAGATTTATCAGCTCACGTTGGTGAGTGGCCGTGCACTATTAGATTTATTAAGACAAATGCGGAAACATTCAGGCAATGTTCCGGATGAGTGACTTTTTCCGAAATGTTGCGGAGTGTTTTGCACTGGGTGTACGGTTATTATGTGAATATAATTGTTACATAGACTCATTCATTATACAGTGTTGCTGACTCATTTGCTTTCCATATAATAGGGAAATGGTTAGAATTTGTCAGGTCGGTTAACTCTAGCGTCATACATGGAAATGCAGGCAGTCATAAATAGTCTCAAACCCATGAGCAAGCAAATTACTAGAATAAGGAAGATGTCATCGAATGAATCGCTCCCTTCATCTATGTCAAGTGATCAGCAATAGAATCTCCAATCTTGTGCGCCGGCGTGTGATAAATAAACCCCTGTGTGTTATATTATATCAGTTCTAGAAAGGGTGATTTCAATTTTTTGTTTTTAAATGTATTATTTATCTTATTACTGTATTTGCTGACACCCTAGGGCAGTGGTGGGCGAACCTATGGCACTGGTGCCAGAGGCGGCACTCGAGCCCTCTGTGTGGGCACCCAGGCCATCACCCCAGAATGAAGTTCACCGGACAGGAACAAAGAATCTTCCACAGAATCTTCCTACAATGATAGACGAATTTGCCCTCCTCTTTCAACTGCATGGGTCTTTAGGAGGCTAAACGATTATTATTGTCAAAGAACAAGGAGAGAAAAAATTACTGTTTAAATTGCTTGCTGGCACTTTGCAATAAATAAGTGGTTTGGTTGAAGTTTGGGCACTCAGGCTCTAAAAGGTTCGCCATCCCCCTAGGGTACTTAACATAGGGGTTCATTCCTGTATTGCAGTATATGGTGGCGTTACTGATGATCTGTTACAATGCAACACCACTTACGTAATGACAATGCCTGGAGCCTAACAGACTCCAGGCTTCATGGTGGCTGATCTTGGCTCCCGATCAAGGTGAGCAATGATCCCCCCAAGATCACAGCACCCGCGTTGCTGGAATTTAATGCCTCCAGTGGTTTTGCTGGTGGCCTTTAAATGGTTAACACCCATGATTGGTGCCAGCATTTGCAGCACACACCCATGACAGACCCCATGGTGTACAGGTACATGGGAGCATAAAGGAGGGGGTCTAAATGAATTTTAGTGCATTATTTGCTTTTTGGGTGGGTTCTGAATATGTCTGGGGTTCTGATATTTTTCTTAAGTCCACTGAATAAATTAAATCATGAAACAGCGCTACATAGTGGAGATGGACCTCAATAACTATTTTTTTTCAGGTTTTTCCAGGAGTTATTTTTGTTACAAATAACTTCATTTCAGGTCAGTGTCATCAGAACACATAGAGGCTTATTTACTAAGGTCCCGCAGCCGCATTTCCGTCAAGGATTGCGCCACTGGGACAGGTAAAATGAGAAGGCAATTGTGTCACACGCGATCGGATTTGGTGCAATCGCACCGGCTTTCATGCGACACAATGGGGGCGGGCCACCGGGCGATCCGGCGGATTCGGACAACTAAGGGATATTTAACTTAAAAATGTGTCGCAAGACATGCAATTACATTCCCCAGGAGGAAGATGGTGAACTCCGGCGTACCTGATCGGGAAGCGACACATTCAGGAAATTGCCACACGATCTTATTGAATCGTTGCACTTTCGGGAGCCTCCGGACCAGGTAAGTAATGTGCACACCATAGGGTTTAGAGCCTCTATCAATTATTTCTTTTAGTCTAAAGTGCCAGATTTATCAGGTCACCTCAATCCGACTTATAGTGGCCAAGCTGGTGATGCAGCTAAAAATTAAATTTTTTCGCCAAATAGGGAATATCAAAGAGGTTTTTTTTAATTATGTCATCAATCTATGATGTCAATCTCTGTTTTATTTTAAACCTCATCCATAGTGAAAAATAACTTTCAAAAAGTTGTTACAAAAGATCTAACACGAAATGAAACAAGTGCACCCTATATACACGGGCTGTAGGTAGGTTTCACTGTCAATCTTCTTCTTTGGCATCTGTCAAAAACAATGTTTGAATTAGTCATACTCTGACACAGGCAGACAACTCTAACGCCACAATCATTTGCCTGTCAAGCGGTTGAGTGAATACTCTATGATTTATACGAGACTTCTCAAATATGATATATGAATTTATTAGCCATATTTTATTTATTTTGCTTAAATCACAGAACACCTTATTTATAATCATATAGAACCCATCATTTATTTTTGGTAGAGATATAATCACCTGCCAGTTTGGCATGGGGTAAGATTACATTCCATGATAACTTCTGTTCTTTTTTGTCCTTGAAGTGGCATTTTCTATAATTCATGGGAGTGAGAGAAAAAAAACCATAAAAATAGTTTTCGCTTTTTGCACTAGATGAAAGCAAGAAAGAAAAACTAAAGAACATATAATCCAAGTCACCTACTGACTCGTATGTTAGGGGTTGGTCCATCACCCAAATCTCTGACTTACAGATCGCGATTTCTCCTTCATGCCATCTCCACGCCACATGGCTACATCAGGAGGCCAAGTCTATGATGTAGTTGTTTCGAGATCCAATTCACTAGGACAGTGATGGCAAACCTTTTAGAGACGAGTGCCCAAACTACACAAAGACACCGCTTATTTATCACAAGTGTGCCACACAGAAATGTAATTTGTGATTAATACTCCCTTCTCCGGCACAGTTTTCATTGATTCCAGCACCCTGAGGACACCAATAAAGCAAAAGAAAATAGTCCCAGGTAGAGCTGTCACTTTAAAATAGCTCTGTGCACAGCAAGTCCTGGGCTGTCGGGACTGCAGGAAGATACCTGGTAGCATCTCTGGTGATGGCCTGAGTGGCCCACAGAAAGGGCTCGTAGTGCACCTCTGACACCAGTGCCATAGTACAGGTACAGGGAGGGGAGGAGATAAGCTGTGACATCATCTATTGTCAGTAGTGATGTATGATGGGTCAGTGTATCTATATAGAGGTCATTGTACAGGGAGGGGGGAGGAGATAAGCTGTGACATCATCTTTGTCAGTAGTGATGTAAGATGGGTCAAAGGGAGGGGGAGGAGATAAGCTGTGACATTATCTATTATCAGTAGTGATGTAATGATGGTCAGTGTTATCTATATAGAGGTCATTATGCAGGGAGGAGGAGGATAAGTGGGACATCATCTTGTCAGTAGTGATGTAATGATGGGTCAGTGTTTATCTATATAGAGGTCATTGTACAGGGAGGAGAGGAGATAAGCTTGTGACATCATCTATTGTCAGTAGTGAGCAATGATGGGCCAGTGGTACATATAGAGGTCATTGTAAAGGGAGGGGGAGTGGGAGTATAAGCTGTGACATCATCTATTGTCAGTAGTGATGTAATGATGGGTCAGTGTTATCTATATAGAGGTCATTGTACAGGGAGGAGGAGGGGAGATAAGAACTGTGACATCACTATTGTCAGTAGTGATGTAATGATGGTCAGTAGTGTATCTATATAGAGGTATTGTACAGGGAGGGGGAGGAGATAAGCGTGACATCATCTATGTCAGTAGTGATGTAATAATGGGTCAGTGTTATCTATATAGAGGTCATTGTACAGGGAGGAGGAGGAGATAAGCTGTACATCATCTATTGTCAGTAGTGATGTAATGATGGGTCAGTGTTATCTATATAGAGGTCATTGACAGGGAGGGGGAGGAGAGAAAGCTGTGACATCATCTATTGTCAGTAGTGATGTAATAATGGGTCAGTGTTATCATATTAGAGGTCATTGTACAGAGGGAGGAGGGGGAAGAGATAAGCTGTGACCTATCTATTGTCAGGAGTGATGTAAAGATGGGTCAGTGTTTTCTATATAGAGGTCATTGACAGCATGTCAGTGGGAGGAGGAGTAAGCTGTGACCAATATTGTCAATAGTGATTAATGATTGGTCGTGTTATCTATAATAGTGATGTACAGGAGGAGGAGGAGATAAGCTGTGACATCATCTATTGTCAGTAGTGATGTAATGAGGGTCAGTGTTATCATATAGAGGTCATTGTACAGGGAGGGGGCGGAGATAAGCTGTGACATCATCTATTGTCAAGTAGTGATGTAATGATGGGTCAGAGTGTATCTATATAGAGGTCATTGTACAGGGAGGGGGAGCGGAGATAAGCTGTGACATCATCTATTGTCAGTAGTGATGTAATGATGGGTCAGTGTATCTATATAGAGGTCATTGTACAGGGAGGGGGAGGAGAGAAGCTGTGGACATCATCTATTGTCAGTAGTGATGCAATGATGGGCCAGTGTTATCTATATAGAGGTCATTGTACAGGCGGGGGAGGAGAGAGAAGCTGTGACATCATCTATGTCGAGTAGTGATGTAATGATGTGGTCAGTGTTATCTATATAGAGGTCAT
>CM033649.1:18439562-18451127 GCA_019512145.1 Engystomops pustulosus | reverse complement strand
TACATTGTACAGGGAGGAGGAGGAGATAAGCTGTGACATCATCTATTGTCAGTAGTGATGTAATGATGGGTCAGTGTTATCTATATAGAGGTCATTGTACAGGGAGGGGGCGGAGATAAGCTGTGACATCATCTATTGTCAGTAGTGATATAATGATGGGTCAGTGTTATCTATATAGAGGTCATTGTACAGGGAGGAGGAGGAGATAAGCTGTGACATCATCTATTGTCAGTAGTGATGTAATGATGGGTCAGTGTTATCTATATAGAGGGAAGGAGATAAGCTGTGACATCATCTATTGTCAGTAGTGATGTAATGATTGGCCAGTGTTATCTATATAAATTACATTGTACAGGGAGGAGGAGGAGATAAGCTGTGACATCATCTATTAATATTGAGGATCGGTCAGTAAACTTGGCGAAACCGAATCTTAATGGGTCATCATCACTCAACATTAGAATGCACGTACACGATCAAAGCCAATGAAATCTTAAAGGGGTTGAAAAGGAAAGGGGTAACAAGTGATGGTGGACGTCTAACAGTTGGGACCTCTACTGATAACAAAAATAGTTTTGAGGTTCGATTCATGAACTCACCTAACCTATCCCAATGGGTTCTCTCACTCTCACTACAGGCAGTCCCCGGTTACACACAGATAGGTCTGTAGGTTTGTTTTAGTAGAGTTGTATGCAAGTCGGAACTGTATTTTTATCATGTAATCCCAGACAGAACTTTTTTGGTCTCTGTGAAAATTGGATTTTAAAACTGTTGGGTTGTCATAAGAATCAAATAACACTAATCTTCATTATAGACCCTGTGATAACTGTTACAGTGATTATTGTAGCCTAGGACTAAAGTAAAAAATTACCAATATCCAGAGGTCTGTTTGTAACTATGGGTCGTATGTAAGTCGAGTGTTCTTAAGTAGGGGAACGCTGTATTTTAATGCAAAGTAGATGTTCAATGAAAGCCACGAGGAACCAATGAAATCTTAAAGGGGTTGTACAAGAAAGGGGATAACAACTGACTGGTGAAAAGACTGATGGAATCAACTACTGATATTCACGCAGAAAACATTTTGTGATACATATTTTCAGATCTATATACCTGTATTTGCCTTTGGACAATTTCTTTGATATGACCTCCTTTCCTTGACCTTTAAGTTGAATACAGTTTTTCACTGTGTATTTGGTTAAGTTGGATGGGCCTGTTCAGGATTCTTCAATCCTGCTCCTCTCTATATACAGCCAAAGGGTAACATAATAGAATTCTGTCTGTCCACAGTCTCCACTAGATGGAGCTCATGCATTAAAAAGATATTGCACATTTTGTAGAAATCCTGTGTCAGGGCTGGTTACATCCTAGTCGAAAAAGACCAGAAATCAGACACCGAGACGCCACAAGAACCAAGTATGGCTTTTTTATGTTTATTTACAACAAAGTCAAAAATAATTACAAAGAATCTGCCATCAAAATCAAGCATGGTAAACCAGAGGCACTTACTCATAGATCCAAACACTGAGACTTAAATTTATATCATGTCCCCTTCCTTCTAAAACATGCTAAAATTATGTAATGAGTCAGAGGGGCTCTGTGAGGGTTACCTCTGTGCTGCAGCTTCACAGACTGTAACACTGTCTCCTTATACTCCAGGAGAAAGAAGCTATCGTGGGCACTAATAGCCAAATCTATCGACAATAGTGATAAATAGCTGGAAATAATCGTATGAAAATTTATTATATACATCTTTTATATTAAAACAACAAAACAGTGATAAAAATAAAAGTCTCAGGTAACGCGTTTCGGTTATAAAAACCTTCTTCAGACCAAAATAGACAGATAATACATCCGGCAGATAACCTGTATGTATAGATAAAAAAATGATACTTCAATAGCTGAAATTACATTATATGAATAGTTTGAAGCAAGAATAATGCAATATGATATAAGGAAATCATTGAGTAGCATCACATATGGATGTAAACAAAATTAGTGTATGATAAAATTACTGTCTCAAAACTCTATAACTTTCAAATAATATTGCATTATTCTGCTTTCAAACTATTCATTAATGTAATTTCAGCTATTGTAAGTATCTATTTTTTATCTATCTACATACAGGTTATCTGCCGGTTGTATTATCTGTATATTTGGTCTGAAGAAGGTTTCTATAACCGAACGCGTTACCTAGACTTTTATTTTTACCACTGTTTGTTGTTTATATAATAAAAGATTTTCAATACAGATTATTCAGCTATTTCACTATTGTTGATACGTTGGCCTATTAGCGCCCCACGATAGCTTCTTTCTCCCGTTTTTTCGTTTTTTCTCCACTGTCACACCGCTTCTATTCGAGGTCCGGGTATTTTGGAGCTGTGGGAGCTGCGTAGAACAAACCATCCATCTACTCCTGCTATTGGCTTCAATTAGCCATACGATCGGAACCCTTCCCCCGGGTGGGCTACAACTGCACTTTAACAAGGTGCTTTCAGGTGAGCAGTACTCTCTTCTCTCACCAACCATTGATCCCAACAGTATTACACGAGGCGCCGTCCTCTCTTGTTGTTTTTTCGTTCTGTTACATCCTAACTTCCAACACTTTCCACTCTCTCTGCCGGCTGTAATCTAACAGCAGCAGGGGAAGTTTCAAACTACAGGTGTGTTGAATGGGGAAGTGCTCATGTACTGTGTAACAGCCTGTGAATCTGCAGCATGGAGGGCCTCTGGTAACAACAAAGGAGTCTTCTGCTCATAAACATAATTAAAAAGTTTATTTTAGAAGGAAGGAAGACGTTATACTTCTAAGTTATATCAATTTATATTTTGCTTTCAATCCTTTCCTTTCTTGGTCGAACTTGATGTCGAACTATGGAACTATAGGAGTTAAATTTTGTAATTCAATAATTAGGGGTTAAAATAAGTTATAATGTGGTAGTTGTTTCAAATATTCCATAGTGAGAACAAAACTTCGAAAGTTTCTTAAAAGTGACAGTGAGAGGTTAGCTTGGAGGTAGGTCCATGGATGTAAGTGCAGAGTATCCTATACTATCCTACAGACTGCCCTGATAAATGGTAATGTCACCTGTCATTATCTATCAGCGTCACCGATCTCTATGTAGTGACCTTCAGAGCAGTTATAGCTGCGGGCTGGGAAACACCGCTCCTCAACTATTCGCCATTATCCATCTCGTCTCAGATGGGTGGGTGACAGATGTGGAATCTAAGCGTATACGGAGTAGAGGCGACAGCTAAGTATGGCGGACGCCCTTGTAATAGAAATACACTAAGCAAACCAGTTTCTTAAAAATGTTTTCAATTAATTGTGACGGTTGTTGCGTGATTTGTCACTGCGTCTGAACAGACTGAAAGAAAATTGATCTTATGATGGCAAACACACTATAGAGCATGCAATTTATTCAGCTCGTGTTATTACCATGAAGCCGTGCAGCATATCGAGAGATGAATTGGACTGGAGTTTATTTATTTGCAGAGATAAAACGAGGAAGAATTCAGCCACGCACTGCATTGTATGTGATGACTAGGACTCGGGAACATCCTTGTGGCTGCATATCCTAGGGGGAGACTGATGATGCTTCTCCACCAGTGTTCTGGCAGAGAAGGTTCAAGAATTTACCCTCAAAGCCATTTTTGCCTTTTCCCAGACGACATCCATTTGGGGTGAGGAGCGATCGCAGGGAATGTTCACGCTCTGGACAATACTATAGTCTCTGGGGAAAACCGGAAGTGACTATTGTAACAAACTTACTCCAGTTCATACATGGTCTACAGAGAAGAACTGGCGTTGGGAATTTAAGACTGGTGTTCAAACAGGGGTTTTCTAACAAAGCAAGTTTCCACAGGATAGGACCTGCTTGGTATGGTGGGGGTTCAGTGATGGATCCCCATAGATCATGAGAACGGTGGGTCCGATGCACCCCATCGCACCCTCATAACAGCACCAAGGTGGCGGAGCAGCCTATCACGATGCTCAGGCAATATCTGTGAGGTCCAAAGAGATGAACAGGGCAACTAGCCAAGTGTGACCGCTGCTCCGGCCATCTCGGTACTGCTACGAGGGCTGCAACGGGGTACACTGGACCCCATCTCAGCCCTGTTCTAGTGATGTGGGGTGAGACCCTCAACAAGTCAGGCAAGTCCGGCCCTATCCTGTGGGAAAACCCCTTAATGAATAACCTTTATGTATGTATCACCATATATATTTTTTATGAATTAATTCTGATGTTTCTAATTAGGATTTTCTTTAGCAGAGTCTGAGTGCCCAAACTGCAACCCAAACAAACATATTTATTGAAAAATACAGAGACAGCAATTAAGCAGTAACTTATTACTACCAAGTCTACCATGGCTTTCACTGATATCAGAGTCCTAAGGACACCAATACCCAGGGTCGGCTTCAGAGGGTGGCAAACCAGTGCCCCTTGTCCTAAAGGGGCACCCTGCATGTGGACTTTGTGGACAGAGGATGAATTTTCCTTTAATTCCCCTTGGTTGAATGCCCTGGTCAAGACGTTTATCATCTATCTCTGTCTATATATCTGTCATCTATCTTTCTAGTATCTATCTCTACAATTGTATATTTTCCTATTTCTATATATCTGTCCATCTAACCATTTATCTATCTAACTGCATTGGCATATGAGTATATGCCATCTATGAGCGTCCTATAGTGTGGTCCTTGTAACTGCATGCATATGGGTAACATCCTAAGGCCCGTTCCACACTGCGAGTGTGATGGGATGAACTTGCATCACACTCGCAACCATGCTGCTGGGAACGCATGACCCGAACGTGAACATGCTGATTCACTCCGGTGTGCAGCGTTCGGGCCGTGCGTTCCTGGCAGCATGCGTTGCGAGTGTGATGCGAGTCATCGCATCACACTCGCAAGTGTGGAACGGGCCATAGGTGGATGCCGTTGACTGTAACTGCATATAAGTAACATCTGTACTATACTCCCGGCATGTACAGTGTCACATAGTGACAGTAATCCAAATTACTTCCAAAATTAATGCAAAGGCACCAGAAAGGGGGAGGGGGGTTGTGATTGAAATTAATATTATATTGTGTCAACATTTTTGATTGGGGTGCTTAAATTTTAATGTATGATATACAATAGCTGAACTCTTGCTCCGGACCCAGGAGCCTCCAGCTATGCCCCTGGCTGACCCTGTCAGATATTTCCCATAAAAATTGAGTGACAATATTGACCATAGATTTGTCTCATTTCTTATGTTTGTACTATAGGATTCTATCATTTGCTTGTATTTCAGTGGACTGGTGTGGAAATCCTTCAGAAGACTATCAGATACTGTTTGCCTAAGAAGCAGCAGCTGTTTGATACGGTTAAAATGATAAGACAATATAAGATTCTGTGTTCTCTATCTAGTAAAGAAAAATGTGAATTTGTGTGACTTAGTTGTATGGAGAGAAAGTGGAGCCTAAATAATCTCTGTCTTGGACCTCCTGGCCGGTCGGGACTACGATGGCCATGGACCTGAGTGTATCAATATTGTGCGCCATTACATGTCTAATTTTTTAATGGCATTTACTTCCTTTATATGGTACTAGAATCAAGCTACTTGGGAAGGAGGGAAACCCTTCTGTCCACTATTGTTTGTGCGTTTGAGGATGTTTGGAGTACTGGTTCTGGAGGGACCTTTGTATAAGTATGTGTTGAGAGCATGAGAATTCACATCTGGAGGTCCTTCCCGTATTATCTCTACAGAGCTGACTCGGTGAATGGTTATTGGGGTCATGGACCCCCTAGAGCCTTGGGCCTGGGGCGGCTGCCAAAACCACATAATTATAATTCACTACAGGCAGTCCCCGGGTTACGACAAGATAGGTTCTGAAGCTTTGTTCTTTATCGAATTTGTATGTAAGTCGGAACGTAATTTAAATTGTAACCCCAGACAACATTTTTTGGTCTCTGTGACAAATGGACTTTAAAAATGTTGGTTGTCATAAGAACCAGTATTTACCATAAATCTCAATTACAGACACCTTCGATACTGTTATAGCTGTTTATTGTAGCCGAAGACTAAAGAACAGTAAATTACCAACATCCAGAGGTCCGTTTGTTACTAGGGTTCGTCTGTAAGTCGGGTGTTCTTAAGTAGGGGATCACCTGTTCTTTTCCCAGATGACAGTAGCGAACCTTATAGGATGCGTAAATCAACAGAACTGATTGGTTGGTAACAATTTAGCAGGGGCTAGATAAAAAATATCAACTGTGCCGAAATCAACACACAGAACAGTTTAGGTATTTCCACTGTTACATCGGTCTATAGAGGGGGTGGGGGAGCCAACTGAACCTCCTATGTTGGAAAGAACACATGAGACAACCTGTTTAACAAAAAAACAATTCTTTTCAAAATATAGTGAATGGAAATACAACATTAAAATGGAACAGTAACATGAGTAAAAAAAAAAAAACCCTAACAAAAGGCAAAAACCAAACAAAAACCAAATGAGGCAGAAGTCTGCTCTATATGGAAGCAATTTTACATGGAAAATCCATAACCAGAATTGGATGTCTATGAACAAACAAAAGCATGTGAGAATTAATAAGCGTTCCCCTTTCGGTAGATAACCTACAGCGTATGTGACCCACCTGACCTCGCCTCTCCGCCTGAACAATCAAACTCTCAGATTTATCAGCTCACGTTGGTGAGTGGCCGTGCACTATTAGATTTATTAAGACAAATGCGAAACATTCAGGCAATGTTCCGGATGAGTGACTTTTTCCGAAATGTTGCGGAGTGTTTCTGCACTGGGTGTACGGTTATGTATGTGAATATAATTGTACATAGACTCATTCATTATTACAGTGTTGCTGACTCATTTGCTTTCCATATATATAGGGAAATGGTTAGAATTTGTCAGGTCGGTTAACTCTAGCGTCATACATGGAAATGCAGGCAGTCATAAATAGTCTCAACCCATGAGCAAGCAAATTACTAGAATAAGGAAGATGTCATCGAATGAATCGCTCCCTTCATCTATGTCAAGTGATCAGCAATAGAATCTCCCAATCTTGTGCGCCGGCGTGTGATAAATAAACCCCTGTGTGTTATATTATATCAGTTCTAGAAAGGGTGATTTCAATTTTTTGTTTTTAAATGTATTATTTATCTTATTACTGTATTTGCTGACACCCTAGGGCAGTGGTGGGCGAACCTATGGCACTGGTGCCAGAGGCGGCACTCGAGCCCTCTGTGTGGGCACCCAGGCCATCACCCCAGAATGAAGTTCACCGGACAGGACAAAGAATCTTCCACAGAATCTTCCTACAATGATAGACGAATTTGCCCTCCTCTTTCAACTGCATGGTGTCTTTAGGAGGCTAAACGATTATTAATTGTCAAAGAACAAGGAGAAAAAAAATTACTGTTTAAATTGCTTTGCTGGCACTTTGCAATAAATAAGTGGTTTTGGTTGAAGTTTGGGCACTCAGGCTCTAAAAGGTTCGCCATCCACCCTAGGGTACTTTAACATAGGGGTTCATTCCTGTATTGCAGTATATGGTGGCTTACTGATGATCTGTTACAATGCAACACCACTCTACGTAAATGACAATGCCTGGAGCCTAACAGACTCCAGGCTTCATGGTGGCTGATCTTGGCTCCCTGATCAAGGTGAGCAATGATCCCCCCAAGATCACAGCACCCAGCGTTGCTGGAATTTAAATGCCTCCAGTGGTTTTGCGGTGGCCTTTAAATGGTTAACACCCATGATTGGTGCCAGCATTTGCAGCACACACCCATGACAGACCCCATGGTGTACAGGTACATGGGAGCATAAAGGAGGGGGTCTAAATGAATTTTAGTGCATTATTTGCTTTTTGGGTGGGTTCTGAATATGTCTGGGGTTCTGATATTTTTCTTAAGTCCACTGAATAATATTAAATCATGAAACAGCGCTACATAGCTGGAGATGGACCTCAATAACTATTTTTTTTCAGGTTTTTCCAGGAGTTATTTTTGTTACAAATAACTTCATTTCAGGTCAGGTCATCAGAACACATAGAGGCTTATTTACTAAGGGTCCCGCAGCCGCATTTCCGTCAAGGATTGCGCCACTGGGACAGGTAAAATGTAGAAGGCAATTGTGTCACACGCGATCGGATTTTGGTGCAATCGCACCGGCTTTCATGCGACACAAATGGGGGGCGGGCCACCGGGCGATCCGGCGGATTCGGACAAACTAAGGGTATTTAACTTAAAAATGTGTCGCAAGACATGCAATTACATTCCCCAGGAGGAAGATGGTGAACTCCGGCGTACCTGATCGGGGAAGCGACACATTCAGGAAATTGCCACACGATCTTATTGAATCGTGGCACTTTCGGGAGCTCCTCCGGACCAGGTAAGTAATGTGCACCATAGGGTTTAGAGCCTCTATCAATTATTTCTTTTAGTCTAAAGTGCCAGATTTATCAGGGTCACCTCAATCCGACTTATAGTGGCCAAGCTGGTGACTGCAGCTAAAAATTAAATTTTTTCGCCAAATAGGGAATATCAAAGAGGTTTTTTTTAATTATGTCATCAATCTATGATGTCAATCTCTGTTTTATTTTAAACCTCATCCATAGTGAAAAATAACTTCAAAAAGTTGTTACAAAAGATCTAAACGAAATGAAACAAGTGCACCCTATATACACGGGCTGTAGGTAGGTTTCACTGTCATCTTCTTCTTTGGCATCTGTCAAAAACAATGTTTGATAGTCATACTCTGACACAGGCAGACAACTCTAACGCCACAATCATTTGCCTGTCAAGCGGTTGAGTGAATACTCTATGATTTATACGAGACTTCTCAAATATGATATATGAATTTATTAGCCATATTTTATTTATTTTGCTTAAATCACAGAACACCTTATTTATAATCATATAGAACCCATCATTTATTTTTTGGTAGAGATATAATCACCTGCCAGTTTGGCATGGGGTAAGATTACATTCCATGATAATTCTGTTCTTTTTGTCCTTGAAGTGGCATTTTCTATAATTCATAGGAGTGAGAGAAAAAAAACCATAAAAATAGTTTTGCTTTTTGCACTAGATGAAAGCAAGAAAGAAAAACTAAAGACACATATAATCCAAAGTCACCTACTGACTCGTATGTTAGGGGTTGGTCCATCACCCAAATCTCTGACTTACAGATCGCGATTTCTCCTTCATGCCATCTCCACGCCACATGGCTACATCAGGAGGCCAAGTCTATGATGTAGTTGTTTCGAGATCCAATTCACTAGGACAGTGATGGCAAACCTTTTAGAGACGAGTGCCCAAACTACACAAAGACACCGCTTATTTATCACAATGTGCCAACACAGAAATGTAATTTGTGATTAATACTCCCTTCTCCGGCACAGTTTTCATTGATTCCAGCACCCTGAGGACACCAATAAAGCCGAAAGAAAATAGTCCCAGGTAGAGCTGTCACTTTAAAATAGCTCTGTGCACAGCAAGTCCTGGGCTGTCGGGACTGCAGGAAGATACCTGGTAGGTCATCTCTGGTGATGGCCTGAGTGGCCCACAGAAAGGGCTCGAGTGCACCTCTGACACCAGTGCCATAGGTTACAGGTACAGGGAGGGGGAGGAGATAAGCTGTGACATCATCTATTGTCAGTAGTGATGTATGATGGGTCAGTGTATCTATATAGAGGTCATTGTACAGGGAGGGGGGAGGAGATAAGCTGTGACATCATCTATTGTCAGTAGTGATGTAATGATGGGTCAGGGGGGAGGAGATAAGCTGTGACATTATCTATTATCAGTAGTGATGTAATGATGGGTCAGTGTTATCTATATAGAGGTCATTATGCAGGGAGGAGGGGATAAGCTGGGACATCATCTATTGTCAGTAGTGATGTAATGATGGGTCAGTGTTATCTATATAGAGGTCATTGTACAGGGAGGAGGAGGAGATAAGCTGTGACATCATCTATTGTCAGTAGTGATGAATGATGGGCCAGTGGTACATATAGAGGTCATTGTAAAGGGAGGGGGTGGGAGATAAGCTGTGACATCATCTATTGTCAGTAGTGATGTAATGATGGTCAGTGTTATCTATATAGAGGTCATTGTACAGGGAGGAGGAGGGGAGATAAGAACTGTGACATCACTATTGTCAGTAGTGATGTAATGATGGTCAGTAGTGTATCTATATAGAGGTATTGTACAGGGAGGGGGAGGAGATAAGGTGACATCATCTATGTCAGTAGTGATGTAATAATGGGTCAGTGTTATCTATATAGAGGTCATTGTACAGGGAGGAGGAGGAGATAAGCTGTACATCATTATTGTCAGTAGTGATGTAATGATGGGTCAGTGTTATCTATATAGAGGTCATTGACAGGAGGGGAGGGAGAAAGCTGTGACATCATCTATTGTCAGTAGTGATGTAATAAGGGTCAGTGTTATCTATTAGAGGTCATTGTACAGGAGGCGGAGGGGAAGAGATAAGCTGTGACCTCATCTATTGTCAGGAGTGATGTAAGATGGGTCAGTGTTTTCTATATAGAGGTCATTCGCATGTCAGTGGGAGGAGGAGTAAGCTGTGACAATATTGTCAATAGTGATTAATGATTGGTCGGTGTTATCTATATAGTGATGTACAGGGAGGAGGAGGAGATAAGCTGTGACATCATCTATTGTCAGTAGTGATGTAATGATGGGTCAGTGTTATCTATATAGAGGTCATTGTACAGGGAGGGGGCGGAGATAAGCTGTGACATCATCTATTGTCAAGTAGTGATGTAATGATGGGTCAGTGTATCTATATAGAGGTCATTGTACAGGGAGGGGGCGGAGATAAGCTGTGACATCATCTATTGTCAGTAGTGATGTAATGATGGGTCAGTGTTATCTATATAGAGGTCATTGTACAGGGAGGGGGAGGAGAGAAGCTGTGACATCATCTATTGTCAGTAGTGATGCAATGATGGGCCAGTGTTATCTATATAGAGGTCATTGTACAGGCGGGGGAGGGAGAGAAGCTGTGACATCATCTATGTCAGTAGTAGTGATGTAATGATGGTCAGTGTTATCTATATAGAGGTCATTGTACAGGGAGGGGAGGAGATAAGCTGTGACATCATCTATTGTCAGTAGTGATGTATGATGAGTCAGTGTTATCTATATAGAGGTCATTGTAAGGGAGGGGAGGAGATAAGCTGTGACATCATCTACTGTCAGTAGTGATGTAATGATGGGTAAGTGTTATCTATATAGAGGTAATTGTACAGGGAGGGGGAGGAGATAAGCTGTGACATCATCTGTTGTCAGTAGTGAGGTAATGATGGGTCAGGGGGGAGGAGATAAGCTGTGACATTATCTATTGTTAGTAGTGATGAAATGATGGGTCAGTGTTATCTATATAGAGGTCATTGTACAGGGAGGGGGAGAGATAGCTGTGACATCATCTATTGTCAGTAGTGATGTAATGATGGGTCAGTTATTATCTATAGAGGTCATTGTACAGGGAGGGGGTGGAGATAGCTGTGACATCATCTATTGTCAGTAGTGATCTAATGAC
>CM033649.1:18394493-18413164 GCA_019512145.1 Engystomops pustulosus | reverse complement strand
TAGCCTCTATTTAGCATAGAGACCAGAGCCTTCTATGTAGCCGTAGAGAAGCAAGCCTCTATTAGCCTTAGAAGCACAGCCCTCTATATAGCAGTAGAAAAGCATAGCCTTCTATTAAAGCAGTAGAGAAACTACCTTCGATGTAGCTAGAGAGCATAGCCTTCTATGAGGCGTAGAGAAGCTAGCCCTTCTCTGAGCCTTAGAGAGGCATAGCCTTCTATGTAACCGAGAGAAGCATAGCCTCTATGTAACAGTAAGAAGCTAGCCTTCTATGTAGCATAGCGAAGCATAGCCTCTATGTAGCGTAAGAGCATACCTTCTATTAGATGAGAAAGCATACCCTTCATGTAGCTAAGAGCCTAGCCTTCTATGTAGCTAGAGAAGATTCCTTCTATTTAGCCGTAGAAGCATAGCCTTCTATGTACAGTAGAAAGCATACCTCTATTTACAGTAGATAAGCGTAGCCTTCCGATGTAATAGTAGAGAGCATATCCTTCTATTAGCAGTAAGACTAGCCGTCATTAGGCTATGCTTCTCTACTGCTACATAGAAGGCTATGCTTCTCTACTGCTCAATAGATGGCTATGCTTCTCTACTGCTACATAGAAGGCTATGCTTCTCTACTGCTACATAGAAGGCTATGCTTCTCTACTATTACATAGAAGGCTATGCTTCTAGGCTATGCTTCTCTACTGCTACATAGAAGGCTATGCTTCTCTACTACTACATAGAAGGCTATGCTTCTCTACTCTGTCCCCCATTATTTGAGCCATATTCATGCGGTCTCATATTTGAGCTCATACTTTAGAAACCCTCCGCAAAACAATTTCTTATTCCTGTCGCACGATTGTATCAAAGTTTTATTTCTCCTTTACTGTATTTCAGGCTTAGAAACCGAACTGAAACAAATGAACATTTGCAACAATTAAGTTGTAAATTATTTATGGCAAACACATTGCGGCTGGATAATGCTGCAGAGTATAGAATGTCATTTATATTCTTTGTGGCAGAAAATATCAAAGCGACACTTGTGGAATTGTTTTTTTCCTTATTTAGAATAAGTTCTGATGAATGCAGGAGATACTAGAAGGAAATTATACTCATGAAAATAAGTTCGCCTTAATTACCTTTTAAAAATGTATTTTCTCGTTACCACCGTTGTGTTTTTCCCTTTCAATTTTTTATATCTTTAAGTGCGCCGAGGTAATTGTCTGAAATTTGTAAGCAAAAATCTCCGGAATATTTCCATAACTGGCATCGGTACATTGCCTCAGTGCAGCCGCCGTTATTTAAAGTAATACGGTCTCTGCTCAATATTATTTATTCAGGCAGTGGGGAAAAAAGAAATTCAGTAAAATTTTGTTACAGTATTGGACTATAATGTGCATTGGATTATAAGGCGCACCATCAATAAATGCCTGCTAAAACGTCTAGGTTCATATATAAGGCGCACTGTATTATAAGGATGAATGACCAGCAGGTGGCACCTTTGATTTCTGAGAAAATCAAAGGATTTTTTGTGCGCCTCATAGTCCCAAAAATACGGTACTTTTTACCACCTCCAAATAAAGTTCTTCAATTCAAAACCTGACTCCTCAGGGATTACCCAAGGGCTTTGCTACAAAGATTCAACCTCATGATGTATAACATGTGGACAAAAGAAAGTTGCACTAGAGATGAGCGAACATACTCGTCCGAGCTTGGTGCTCGTCGAGCATAGCGACTCTGAAACTGCTTCATTGCTCGGACGAATACTCGTCCGCCGAGAAAATGATCTCCCGCCGTTTGCTTTTTGGCGCCAGAAACGAGCCAATCAATCACAAGCCAGGAGCAACCCCCCCCCCTTTGGGATAACCTCCATCCAGCAGACGGTACATCGCTTACACAGTCGCATAGCAGTGTTGGCGTCCGATCAGTGACCCTGGAATAGACTAAAGCCCCTGCCCCGCGCTGCTCGGTCATTCTGTTCTGGATGCCGCTAGGGAGGAGACTGACTGTGGTCAGGTGAAGCGAGTTAGTGGTTATCTTAAATAGTGTAGGCCATGGGTGATGCTCCAAGAACCCAACAGCCCTCTCTAGGGCTACAATAACGTTCTACTTTTTTTTGTCATTGCTTGGGAGCTGGGCTTGCTGCACTAGAGTGCACTCGTAACAATTGTGGAGGAATTTGCAGGGGGACTGCTACGTTGGTTTAGCGTCTTGGTACACACATATCCCCTCCAAACACGAAAGTGGGACATTTCTTAATTGGGGTTTGAGTAGATTAGCAGAGGTCTGCTGATTTGTTTTTTTTTTTTAGCTGGTATTCATTTATAGCTCAACTTCATTTGCAAGCAGTGTGTCTCTCATGTAGGCTACAAAATAGCCATGAGAACCACCACAGCTTACCTTAGCCTATAGCGTATAATTTCCTTTTTTTGTTTGCTGGGCTGGGCTGCTGGCATGTAGTAGTGTCAGCTGAGTTACCATACTGTGAGGAATTTTGCTGGGGCACCTGCGGACCGTTGTGTTAAGCTTTAGTGACAACACATATCCACACTCAAACACGAAGTGGGGACCAATTTATTAGAGGGTTTGAGTAGAATTAGGCAGAGTCTGCTGATTTTTTTTTTTTACCTTTATTTCATTTATAGCTCAAACTCATTGCAAAGCACAAATCCAGTGTTGTGCTGCAGTTGCAGATGATAAACCTAGCCATAGCAATAGGATAGCCCGTTTTGTAAAAAAAATAAAAACTAAAAACAATAAAACACAATTATTTTTTTTTCAGTTACATACCTTTAGTTGGGAAAATGTTTAATAACCCACAGGGCTTAGGTGGTAGAGGAGAGGGCGTGGACGATGGGGCGTCCAACTACTACGCAGGGTCAGAGGCCGTGGTCCTGGGGGTGGAGACACCACTGGCTGTTAGGGGGCCAGGGGAAACGCGAGAGGTACACCACTCCGAGGTCTCATCTGTCTCAGTTACTTGGACTCGTGGTAGCGCAACTGTTGAGGCCAGAACGATTGCGAAGAGGTGATGTCGTGGATGACGGAACAACTTCTAGTCATTGTCCACCAGTCATATTCCACGAAGTCACCCATTCACCCGAAATCGGCACTCCCTCCAGCTCCTCCACCTCAGCTTCCTTCTCCCAGTCTTGCCCCTCCCACCAAAATTTGGCATTAACCGGCTTACTCTGAGAAGTGTGTTTCTGGACCCTTCCCACAGTCACCAACTAACCCTTGTCCTGCTGCTGAGCTACTTTCCGATGCCCGGTTTCCATCACAGTGCGCTTCTGGGGTGATGTGAGACTTATTCACATAGGTTGAAGACGTGTGTAAAGAGGGTCGGACGCTGGAGTAGACAAGGTTGTGTCAGACAGTGTGAGTGTTGTCAGGGAGGCTGGAAGTCCGAGGGGGAGCAGATGAGGGATCGGTAGGTGATGAGGTTACAGATCCAAGCGGGTTGAGTAGGCTCGTGGTGAAACAGGCTTCTTAGACGGAGGCGAGTCCTTAGCAGTGGTGAGGCAGGGTGGGCCAAACGGAGAGCAGGGCCGCAGCTGTGCATCATCAAACGCCACAATTTTGCCGTAGTCACGAACCCTGACGAGGCTAGATTTGACAGAAAGTCTGGGGTTCTTTAAAGAAACACCGGATGACCGACGGAATGTGGTGTGCGAACCTTTGCCAACCAGGATCAGAGGGGTTTCCCCATAACTAGTACTTACCACAGTATGCGCGGCATTGAATGCTAACACCCACCAATGGCACCAGCCCGTGTCACACCTACGGCCGGGCACCCACTGCTCCTTCCATGTGTCATCTGCTATGTCGAGCCCCCTGCCAGGCCCCCGGCACCAACACATCCCGTGCGAAAACACACCAGTCTCTCGACCTCAACGATCCCCCAACATCCCCAGCCGTCAGCTATCCATACCCAACCCCAGAGCTGGAGCGCAACAGGATGGTAATGCGAACCACACCCACGCGCCTCAAGCCCAACTTCCACATATCCAGAGTTGTAGCCTGGCCGAGGCTGACCATATAGGCTTGTTAGTGACCGAGGCCTTTCGACACCTCATGCGGCACGACCCCTCGTATTGTCGTCCCCAGTCGCCAACTCGTTTCCCGCTTTTGCCGTCACACCCTATCACAGCACGTTTCAGAGAACCTCCTCCGTGCCCTGCAAAGCCGCTTTCCTGACAAGGTCCACCGACCACGGAACGTGGATAGTGTTTGGCGGTCAGGGCCACTATATATAGCTGACGGCACATTGGTTAACCTTGGTGAGGCTGGGTACCCGAGTCTACCCTGGGCTGGTCATATCTCGCGCCGAAAGGTAATTGCGGGGCCTACCTCGTCAGGCTTCTAAAGGCTACGTATCGGCTCCTCTCCTCCCACCCTCCTCCACCTCCTCCTCTGAACCATCCGTGGGCATGGCGCCATCAGTCGGTACGCTACTAGGTCACGAGCAGCAGTCCATCGTAAGCGACAGCAGGGCGGTGCTCAAATGCTGAGCGCAGCGATAAAAGGCACACCGCCCAAGAGTCTATACAGGGCATCCCACGGCACACTGATCTGTTGGTCTGGCACCGCTGGAACCTGAAGCCAGGTCATGTGTTGTGTTTGACAACGCCTTACACCTGGTGCGTCTGCAACTCCCAAACGGCAAGACACATGCGCCATGCCTGGCCCATGTGTTAAAAAATTCTTCCTCAATGAGGTTCCAGCATTTCCTCCGGACATACCCCAAGGTGTACTGATTGCTCACGAAGGTGAGCCCATCTGGCGAATTTTCAGGGAAGTCCCAGCACAGATGCTGCCGACTCTCAGGGTCAGACGCAGCGCCGCCTACAACTTGCCCGCTACACCGACTGTTGTGGCGCAGGCCCACAGGTGGAATCAAACACTACCATGTTATCCAGAGTTAACCAGCAGCCAGAGCGATTGTAGACTGACAGATGTCAACTTACCAGAAACTGTATCCGGTCGTCAGCTTCTCAGTCTTACCAATGAGGATGGACGTGTGATGTCTGATTACTGCTCAGGTGCTGAGTAATTTGAGGAGTCAACACAGATGGTCAGTGGTGATGACGCCGCCTCATCAGTCCTCAGCTCACCACCGCTGCTGGCGCTGTTGAAAAACTCTTGGTCCAGAAGTCGGAAGCTTTGCGCTCGTCACAAGAGACGGGGAACGAAGTTCCCGTGTTGATAGCCAAGCACCCCTTAGTCTGTTTCTCAGGCTGCCTATCGGATGGAGGTGGAGGAGGATGGGAAGGAAGAGGAGGAGAATGTTGGGCGAGAATAGAGAGGGACTATTGTTCAGTCAGGCTCGCTTAACTGTTAGTTCAGCGTGTAGTGGAGCTAAGAAGGGAGTTGGAGGAGTTGAGAGGAGGAGGAAATGGGCAGTCAGGCCAGTGAGGTGAGTGAATTCTTTTTGCGCGTTGGTGGACTGCTGGCGCATATGGATATTCTCATGCTAAGCTTCCTATCCGTGAGCCTCCGCGTTCAAAGATGATTCAGCACCGCATTAAGGGTTATCACTCTGCCTGGACCCACGGTACAAAGCAAATCATTTGCACGCTGCATCACCGGAGAGGAAAGGAGTGTGAGAATGGATGAATACCACAGGCGCCTGGTGACAAGCGTGAAACAGTATTTCCTTCTACAGCGCTAGCGGCGAGGGGCGTACGTCTGCGGGGACAAGTAGCGAAGGGAGTAGGTCGACCGGCAGCTTGTCCCGCATGGAAAGGGTCCGCTTACAAAGCACTTTAGCCATTTTATGTCACCCCCCCCAGCAAGCACTTCACCCATGGTCCCAGTCTCCTGGCACGAGTAGGTCTGATTTTACAGACAAGATGGTGAGTGGAGGACTAGCTGCACATAATCACCATCGTCCTAAATGACTCCACAGCTCCTACAGACTACTCGGATTTCAAAAGCTGGCATGGTCACGAACTTGGCGCTGTACAGCCTTGAGGGAGTTCTTGCCTGCCCTGCCGCTGCGGGTTGTCCGAGCGGGTTTGTCAGTGCACTGGTGGCATCATCACACTATCGTACACCTGTCGCTGACATGCGCTGACAGGCTACGCTTAGTCAAGATACTAAAGCCTGTGATTCTCCGGCCATTTCCATTCTCCACACGTAAAGACGGCAACACTGAATAATATGCCCTCCTCTCTCTCATTGTCCCTTTCCTCCTCTTGGCACTGTAAAGCAGAGGACCTGCATGTTTTTGCAGGGCCAACGGCCTTGGTATAGTACTCTATGTATTTAATTTTTGGAGGGCAACTACCGTCCTCTGGTTTATACAATTTTTGGGAAGTGCCACATAACAGGCCTCAATCTATGTAATTTTTCTGGAGGACCAGCTACCTGCTCCTCTGGTTTGAAAACTGTTTTGGACTGCACATAAGGCACTATCCAAAGTAAATTGTCTCAATGCAGCCTCCACCGTGCTTTTTAGCTCTTACACGTTGGTCTCCATTGCTACCTCTCACACGTTCATCGCCATGCGCTCTCAAAAGTAGTCTATCGCTGCTCCATACTGGTCCCCTATCAACAGCTGTGTCAGGCAGAATTTTTGGATTGTTTACATGGCTTTCCAGTGTTAACTTTGTCGCCACCCTTGCGTGTAACCATCAAAATTACGGAACTTTTTCATACCATATTATTTCAGCAGCGTTGTGCGCATCTGTTACATGCCCCTCACCCGCAGACCCAACTTTAAGAACGCCACTATCTTGATTCTTTACAACAGGTTCTAGAAGTGCTGTGGGTGTAGCCTAGAGACAGGGGCTTGGATTGGAGAACGCTCGCGCACGGGGGCGCCGCTCCATTCCCAAGATCCAACAATACATAGTTTTAACTCGCAGCACCTTTATAATCTACTATAGTTACACTGCCTCCATACGGCGCCACTTATCAAACGAGCGTGTCAGGCAGGAATTTTGGGTTGTTTTCCTGTTCTCCTATAAACTGTAACTTTGTCGTCACACGCTGGGTTATCCACCAAAATATACTGGCCACTTTAATCTATTTACCAGATATATTGAGAGGCTCTTTGCTCACCTCCTTTGGTGTCCTCTACTGCCACCCATTGGTTTTAAGCCTGAGTCCCTTGGGGTATGCTGCCCCTGCCCTGTTCCTGTGCCATTTTCCGTGGGTGGTTTCATCCTTTTCCTTCGGGTTCGCAGGTGCTTGGCCCAGCTTCCTGTGCAGAACTCTTGGTCCACTTGAAAAATGATGAGTCTCCATGAGTCTCATGGGGCCAGTTATTCGAGACGAGCACTGGCACATCGGGAAAAGTTCTCTCGAATACGACGATACCGCGAGCATTTTCAGTGCTCGTCATCTCTAGTTGTCACCCAAACTAAAATGCAATATTTCAAAAGGTCATTATAATCGATAAATAACAACAGAATGTTTACCCTTAATGACCTGGCCCTTTTTGTTTTGTGTTTTCCATTTTCATCCACCTTTTTTTTTCTTTTCCTTTTACAGTAAATCCCCTGACACTCTCCCTACTCTCCGCTGTCCTATTGGTTATTGAAGTCATTACCAATGAGACTGTAAGCCACGCAGCTAACGGTAGGAAGTGCGAGTCTTTTGGAGGTTTAGTAAACTTTATTGTTCTCTCATTGATTGCTAAGTTTGGATTTTCTTAAGGGAGCAAGATTTTGGTCTAAAGTACATAATTTATGGTAAGGATATTAAATGATTACTACAATAACTATCAGTTGCATTAGACTTTGCCTGCAATCCAATCCCCGTGATTCAACTGAGAGGACAACATGGAGGGGCATACAGGAGAGAGGGGGCCATCTCCTGGGCCCTATAATGTCCAGTACTGACCACATGTTAGCGCCCCCAGTGGTAGGAGTCAACATGACCCAAATAAGTTTCATGTAACAGTCATCAAATCTTTTGGGCTAACAACATTGGGGTCATTTCTCAGGTGCGCTATTCGCGTTTTTCCCGAGGGGTTACCCAAATATTTCCCAATTGCGCCGATTCCCCGGGATTTTGGCGCATCGCGAGCGGATTGTGGTGCATCGGCGCTTGCCATCCCACGCGACGGAATCGTGGGGCGTGGCCGATGAAACTGACGGGTTCGGAAAACCGCCCGCATGTTAAAAAAAAAAATCTGTTGCGGAGCTTGCACTTACCCTTCACTTCAGGCCCGGTTAGTGAATCCCAGCGCTTTTCCGATGCTTTCACCACTTCACTCCGATCGCGCCACCGTGTGGACGTGCGAGACATACCTTAATAAAGTCCCGGCCGGATCCCCAATCCACCGAGAGAACGCGCGTGGATTGCGAATGGACCTGGTAAGGAAATCTGCCCATTATGTATGGCTTGAACATCAATTTTCATGCTCTTCAGAGATGCTTTATTGGTTGAATTTCTATATTTATTTTGTGGCCTAGGGTGGAAGTGGTCCACGCATAGACATGAATTCTGTTTAAAACCACCACAACTTTCGCCACCGCGCCGTTAAATCAATTGGATTGTGCACCGGTACTATCGGGCATGTCGCGCGACTTTGCTGTCCTATCAGATCATGCACATGATCGATATGAACAGCAAAGGTTCGTGCGGATATGCCGATCGTACCGGCGCACACATGCACACATTGTTCAAAATGCCGTGGCGACATTGTGGTGTATTTAACAGTTAATGCCTGCCACTGTAAGGTGAGATGGGTGATCAAGTAGTGTAACCAATATAGGGCTGCCTCATTCTTCGTCATCCCATAAACTACTTACTTGTGTGACTCTCTCCGTTGGCGTTCGGTGGAGGATCTTTGGACTTGCTCTGAAAAACAAACTTGTTTGAGAAGCCTCTTCTTCTCTTTATCATGGCAGATTGTCTAACTTTAAGGCTTAGTGATTCATAAATCAATTTGCCGGTTTTGAAATTAGAGAATCGATTCCCTAATCTCTAAATATACGAGCCAAGAACATGGAGTCACCATCGATGATGTCATCCCAACCTCAATAGTTCACCAGTCCGGTAGTAATAAAAGAAAGATCTAAATATCTATCTCATCTCCCATGGCTTCCCGTTTTACATCTTTTTCTGCTCTAACTACTCTGCAACCCGGTTAAATCCGTAGTGCCCATGTCAGATTTTAAATACTTCTAAACTATTTTTCTCAATGTGTGGTCGAGTTATGTGTTGTGTCCCTTCTCCCTCGAAAACTGTTTGATGGCCTGAACAACTTACTATGGTCACTACACTGGAAACTGAACATTGAGCTTTTTTCCCAATTTTTTATAGGCCTCACCCACCATGTAAACGATTAATGACCCCTTCCGGCGTGTGTTTGTGTGTTACTATGACTATTACACACGATGATGGATTTCTCTGTGAGCCATTGCTTCTATTGTATTCCCTGTACAAAACTGATCTCCATCCTACGTCTGTTAAAGATTCCTTATAGTGTTCCTCCGAAACCCTGTTCGAGATTAGAATTACGCGCAACATAGGGGTTTGAAGGATCTCGATTACTAAGGATACTTTTTACAGAATATTTCTTTTCAGGTACAAGGGACATTGTCATGTAGTGACAGATGGATGTTCAAATTGAGGCAATATGCAATTCAGCGAACAGCCCAATCTTTCATATAACCTTTTCTACTATGTTGATCTGTGATTTTATATAGTTTTTGGCTGAGAACCAATGGCGAGAAAAATGTAGATTGTGCAGGAGCCATTTGCCATCCAGATTTAAGTGTGGTAACCTACTTATGAATCTGCAACTCTGTAGCCAGCATGTATAGAGCAGGCAAGAAGCTGCTCAGGTTTGTACATTTGTTCTAGATTTAATACGCATGGCTAGAGCACGTGAATTGGCGAACCTTTTAGAGACCACCGGTGCACCACCTACACCAAGTACACATTATTTATGCAGTACGCAAGTTTTTAAGGAGTATATTGCTACTTGTTTCTACCACAACTTTAACATATTGGCCCCTTAAGACAACAACAGTTGAAAGAAGGAGGGCAATTTTGATACATGTTATAGCAATCGCTATGGTCCCCCTGTACAGGACAGACAATGTGGGGCCTAGAGGAGCTCTAACAGATAATCCTACCTCCATTCTAACTGGTGTACCTCTTCCTGCAGTCCCAAAGCATTCAAGAATGTGTTGCTTGCAAATAGCATGAGAGCGAGCATTCTTCGAGTCGCTGGACTACAGGATGCATTATTTGAGTTCTATGTGGAGTGCTATGTGTGATCTTGTGTGTCCCACAAAAGAGGCTCCGGTGCCACCTCTGGCACCCGGTGACATGTTCTCCCAACCCCTGTATAAAGCATGGAGCCCTACAGATGTAATATTGGGGAACATTATTACCCGTCCATGGAATCACCAAAGTGCATTGTTCACTCCTTACCATACAACGAATCATAGGAGTCTGAAGGCATCGCCCTCTATTTGTGTCACCGGGAAGCCGGTGAGCTGTGCCAAAACAATGGTCACTGCGCAAATCAAGCACAGCCCACTTGTTTAAATACCTGCGAAAGCGTGAATCTCCCACAAAAGGCGCACAGTCCGCCAAAAGTGAGCAGCACGACTCTTAGTAACTGAGCCCATTGTCCTAATTAGAGGCAGCTAATAAAGGAGACGAGACTGGAGAAAGGGGGTCATTTAAGGGCCGATTCACCATTTCCGACATGTTTACCTAATATTTCCGATTTGCGCGATTTCCCCTGATTGCCAGGGGATTTTGGCACACACAATCGGATTGTGGTGCATCGGTCGCAGGAATAGCGACGGAAAAATCAGGGCGTGCCACGAAACCGACGATCGAAACACAGCCGATTAAAAAAAAATCTGTCGTCGGAGTTGCACTTATCCTTCACTCAGCTGGCTCGGTGAATCCAGCGCGTTCTGATGTTTTCAGCACACAGGCCACCTGGTGAACGCGAAGGAACTACCTTAATGAAATCCGTTCCGGACCGAATCCAGCGCAGAACTCAGCCACGGAATCGTGAATGGACCCGTTAAAGTAAATCTGCCCCTTGTGTCTATCTCAAGCGCATGTTAAAAGCAGGACGATCTGGAAGATAGTACATTGGGCGTCTTTACTAAGTCGTCATCGATGCACTGTTGTCGGTACTGTTCCCGCCGTTCGGATTTTCGAAGCTTTGAAGGTATTTAACAGGGCATTGCGCTGGCATTGTGTGCACGCAAATCAGGTTTTTGCCCAAAATAAATCGGGGGGCGGAGCCGGCGTACATCCGACTGTTTGGTATGACGCGCTTGGATTTAATTTCAAATTGTGTCCGCAAGCCCAGCACTTTACATGCACCAGGAATAAGAAGGTGAATTCGGTGACCGGAGGAAGTGAACATGCATGGCAACCGGGTGTCACGACTTAGTGAATTGGCAGCATAGGTCCATCGCAGACAGCATGTATAGACAGGGAGAGCTGAGGAATATGGACACTTGCAGTATGTGCACAGTGGGGAGATGTTACTTACCCGATCCATTTGCGATCCAGCCGGGCTTTCTCTGCCGCTGCGTACGGGTCCCGCGGGGATTTAATAAGGTTTCTCCGCTGTTCACACCAGTGGTGCGCTTGTGCATGCCGGCAGCGCGCCACAAACTATCGATCGCGTGCGCCAAAATCCGCTGCACAATTCAGTCGTACAATGCGCCGCAAATCGGAAAATTCGGGTAAACGTGGAAAACGCGAATCGGGCCTTAGTAATGACCCCCAGTTTTCACATTGAGGATCTTGTTATAGAGCGGGTGAGCACGCAGACACAATATATTGCAGAAAATATCCCAGCGGTATATTAATAATGTAAGTTAATTCTGTATCTATGGCCTTGGACCAAGCACTAATTTGATGGTTGCTTTGTGCCTCACTATTGAATGTCGTCTATTCCTCGTCCTTCCGGCTCACCAAGAAGTATTCTTCCTTATATGAGAGTTTATGTTTGGAGTTTTCCCCATTTTTCTAATGTACTTGAATAATAGTGATAGCTTGCAGTAACCTTGGGTGCTGTTTTTCGTCTTTCAGTGATTCAGCGATTTCCATCTCCGGCCTTACAAAGCCAACTGTTTTATGGGCGTTTTCATTTGGTATTGCCTATTCTATGATATGTTGCCGAGGAAAAATCTGAACCACTCCTATTGTTTTTTCACGAGTGCTGGATCACGGCGGCCTGTAGAACGTATGGTTCACCAAAAAAAAATAAAATGATATACCCCCTTTTTTGATCACTAACACGTTTTGTCTCTTTTTCTTCTCACGTCGTCATTGTATCGCTCACCTGGGGGTACCTGGCTGTTATGTTTTCAAAGCAATGTTACATCCCAGGTACTTTTTGTTGTATACGGAGGCAAACGGAAGAAAACACGGAGAGAAGACAACACGGAGACAACAACGCGCGGATGCACAACTAAAACAGAGCTTGAAGGTCAATCGAAACAGCCTATCATAACATTGGTCTAGAAAATGACAAAGCTGTGCTGTTCATGCTCAGTTTGTGGATGGGGTTTTCCCTACACCAAGCAACAATTTCACCCCTTTGTCCCTCACTAAGAATTTTTTTATACAACACAACCTTTAAACTTATAATGGCATCGGTCTCCACTACAATGGGGCTTATTTACTGAAGGTCCGCGTCTGCAGTCCGGTGGGGTTTTCCACCTTTTTGGGGATTGGCGACAGTCAGGGATGTAAGAGGGAATGTGGTCGCACGCGATCGGATTGTGTCGCAATTGGCGACCTTTATGTGACACTTTCAGTGGGGCGGCCGTCGGACGATCCAACGATTCGACAAACGCAGGATTACTTTAAATTGGTGTTGGGATCAAGCACTTACATACACTGGAACGAAGGACGGAACTGCGGGGGACCTGATCGGGAAGTGAACCCAATGCTGAAAGCGGTACGCCAACGATCTACGTGAATCACAGACAGAGTTTCTTCTCAGCGGACGTCCGGAATCGTAGTAACATGTGCCCAATAAGTTCATATGCCTTGCAGCAAAACATGACAAAAGCTCGTCCTCATAATTGTTCTGAAACTAAATCCCCTCATCGTGTAAGGCAGTCCCCGGGTTACATACAGGATAGGTTCTGTTAGGTTGTTCGTAGTTGACTAATTGGATGTTAGTCGGACTGATCTGTATAATTGTAACCCCAGCCAAATTTTCTTGGTCTCTGTGACAATTGGATTTTTTTAAAAAATGACCATCAGAGCTCGGTTTTAACTAGCAGTGCTGTAAGTCTGGTGTTCTTAAGTGGGGACCGGCCAAATGCATTAGCAGAGTTGTTGATTAGTGACAACTAATATTCTTGAGGATGTCATTATACATCCATACAATGGCAAAGTAGCTATAATTAGAACACAGAAGTACACATTGGGGGTCATTACTAAGAACCGCAACGCGCATTTTTCATCGGTTTCCCGATTTTCGATTTTGCGCTGGACTTGCCCTGGATTTTGGCGCCCGACGATCAGAAGCGGAGGGCCGTGGCGTGGAACCGACGGATGTCGGAAAAATCCGCTGTATTTAAAAAAGACTTTGGATCGCAGAATAGCACTCCAACATCACTGCAGATGGCGGAGCGGGACTCTGGTGAGGTCGCACGACTAGTGAGAACCCTCAGGACCCCGATCAGCGTCGGAGAACGCGCGCGGGTGCGACTGACTGGGTAAGTACTGTGCCCCATTGAACGTTAACACCCTTTACCAGACGCTACGGGCTTATCAAACTAACAGAAGAGTGATGGCTTCTGTTTCATCTATAATATTTCTTTATTTCATATAGCGACACACAGATTACGCAGCTGCAAACAGCAGACAAATCAGTCCCTGTCCCAATGGGGCTCACACATCTAATCAACCTACCAAGTATGTTTTGGAGTTGTGGGAGGAAACCAGAGGACCCGGAAGAAAACCCCCATTCAAAACAGTTATACACACATGTAGCGAGCTATTCTGAGCAATACACAACAACATGCCGAGCGAGTACAAATCTCTGGTGTACTGAATCTGTTAACTTTTCCTGACATTAGCCAGCGGGAATCACATATTGACAGTATTGGCAAAACTGTTCTACAATTCTGTGGAGAATAAGCTGAGGGTTGTAATCCTTCATCAAATGAGGACGCAGTAGAGAAATGGCACACCGGAGAGCGAACCTGGAGAAAATAACATCTACACAATGGGGCCCTATAAATTGGCAATGTCTGTGGGTGCATTTAATTTCATCTAATTTCCTTCTTATAGTTGGTATTGTTTTGCATGGTATGCAACTGCAATCCTGTGCCATGAGGATTTGTCTCCTTTTAATGGACGGCATGTAAGCTATTCTCCTGCGGGGGCACTGCAGGGAACAGCAAACTCTCTTGCTACCAGAAGTAGTTCTTAAAGGAACCTAGTCACCAGGCATGTCAGTTTTGAGCTGGTGACTGGTGACAGTACCTATTCTATCTGATTTTAAAAAAGCTGTTGCTCCAGCATGCTAATGGTTCAGTAGTTTTATAAGTTTACATTCACATAACATTACTCCCGTGACCCTAGGAGTGTGTGTGAGTTCCTGGGGGAAAACGGGGGAGGGGCAACTGCGCGTTTGGTGTGCCTTTTTTCTCATACATTCTTTACTCTGTCTCCACACAGCCCCCCTCCCTCCTCTGCGGAGGACCAGGGAATGAGAATATACTGATAAACTATGAATATTCATACTGAGAACAAATCAGCATTAGCATAGGCGTATTGAACTGACACCAGCTAAAAATTAAATTGACAGTTTTCTTTACCCCCCAGCGAAAAAACAAAAAAAAAGAAACTTCAAATCAGCGCCCTTAACAGGTTGCAGGTCTTTGTGACGTTCCATAATAATGGCATTAAAGGGTTTTCTGGAACTCTAGAATCCACATGCCTCTGGACCCTGGTTCCTTCTTTCTGATGGATTACTTGCAGGCTTGCTACCGCACCAACCAATGGTCGGCGGAGGGGGGGGGGGGCACTGCTTTGGCCAAATCGGCCATTCTCTGGAACTAGATGTCACTTCTGTGGTGACATTGGACGACTTTTAATTTGTTGTCCGCAGTCTATGGAGCCAATTCATTTTCCATTCTCTTGAACTTCAGGCACCTAGTTACCAAAGCCGAAAGTGTGGAGGGGCACAATTTTCGAGCTGAGCTGGGCAATCAACCCACCCCCCCCCCCCCCATTGACTTTGACTCATGTAGATTAGATCTTACATTGCAACCACAACAATCACCTTCAAATGATCAACGGACAAGCAGAGAACAGATCTTGGAAGTCCAACAGTCACATGTGTTTTGTGGGCCCGTCACAGTGCAACTGTCTCCATGTCCAATAGTGGTTACTGGGTTTTACAGCTATGTGATTTTTACCTTCCCATAGAGTAAAGTCTCAAATCAATGGTGGTTGCCCATCACAATCATTCTTTTCAATAAGAGCTCAGATGCATTCTCAGTGCAGCCACTACACAGAGAACAGGCTGGTCGTCCAGTACACTATATCAATTCACCAATCTACTATATAGATCAGCGTGTCCCCTACTTGAAGGAACACTCGACTTAACATACGACCCCTATTACAAAAGTGACCTCGGATAGTGTTAATTAGTTGTACTTTAGTCCGGCTACATGATCAGCTATAAACAGTACACAGTGTCTGTAAGGAAGCTTATTGTTAAATCTGATTCTTATGACAACCCAAATGTTTTCCGAATACAATGTCACAGAGAACAAAAAATTCTGGCTGGGTTACAATTAGAGATGTAGACGAGCTAAAATGCTCTGTACTCGTTATTCGAGACGAAGACGTTTTCCCGAGCGCAGTGCTTCGGCCGAATAACGAGCCCCATTGAAGTCAATGGGAGATCGAGCATTTGTTCAAGGGACAAGGCTAGCACAGGGAAGCTTGGCCAACACCTGGGAACCCCCGAAGGATGGAAACCCATGGAAATTGACAGGAAAACAGCTAGGGGCAGCAGCATGGATGCCTTGAGCGCTTAAACACACCATTATGCCAAATTAGTGGCAACAGCATGGCAATCCAGACGCTGACAGAATGAAGATACATAGGGCATGTAAAACATCCAAACTATGGACCCGACACTATAGGGGAACGCATGCAGAGCAGCGGCAGCACGGCGGACTAGGAGTGGATGACGCATACCCTAAATGGACTCAGGCTTCAACCCTGGTGTCAAGAGGACCAAAGGAGGTGAGCAAGAATCGCTCAATAATATCGTACATGATAAAAAGTTTGCATTATATTTTGGGTTGATTACAAAAGGGTGGCTACACTTAAACATGGAGACCATGAAAAACCAACCCAAAATTCTGCCGACAGACACAGCGTCGTTGATAAGGGGCCACCCTGATATGTGAGGCGGGGATGAACGTAGGTAGTTAGATAGGTGCTGCAGTTAAAACTATGTTAGTTGATCTTGGCATGGATCTGGCGCTCCGCTGCCAGCGAGCTTTTCGCACAATTGAGCCAAGCGTGTCCTCTAGGGCTACTCCCCAAACAAGGCACTCTCAGAACCTGTTTATATAAGATCAAGTGTAGTAGCGTTCTATAAGTTTAGGGAGATGCGAGGACGGGGAATGTAAACAGAAGCGAAGAAGCGCTGAAATAATATTGGTAAATGCTAAAGCTTGCCAGTATATTTTGTGGATAACACTACTGGGTGGCGACAAAGTAAATTCTTTGATGTGGAATCATGAAACAAACCCAAATTTTGGCCGGACACAGCACATCGTTTATAAAGGGACGATGTAGAGGCAGCTATATGGACGACTTGTTGAGTAGCCATGGGAACAACGTGTGAGGCTGGCTATGTAGACAATTTAAGTTGGAGTAGTGCCTGTATGTGAGCCAGCAAAAGTTTTCAAACCAGAGGAGCAGTAGCTGGCCCTTCCAGAAAAATAAATAGATTGAGTGGCCGTATGTGGCAGTCCCAAAAAGTTTTCACACCAGAGGAGCAGGTAAGGTGGCCCTCCAGAAACAATGAAATAGATTGCGAGTGCTGGTATGTGGTCAGTCCAAAAAAGTTTCAAATCAACCAGGGAGCAGTAGTGGCCCTCCAGAAAATGAATAATTTAGTGCCTGTATGTGGAGTCCAAAAAGTTCTTCAAACCAAGGACAGGTAGTGGCCCTCCAGAAAAGATGGAATAGAGTTAGTGCCTGATGTGGCAGTCCAAAAAAGTTTCAAACCAGGGCAGTAGGGCTGCCACGTCCAAAACATTGAATAGATTTGGTGCCTGTAGTGGCTCGCAAAAAAGTTTCAACAACCAGAGGAGCAGTTAGGGCCCTCCAGAAAATGAGAATAATTGAGTGGCTGTATGGCAGTCCCAAAAAGTTTTCAAAACCAGAGACATAGGTGGCCCTCCAGAACAAGAACTAATTGAGTGCTGTATGTTGGTAGTCCAAAAAAGTTTTACAACCAGAGTAGCCGAGTGTGGCCCTCCAGAAATTAAATAGATGAGTGCATGTATGTGGCAGTCCAAAAAACAAAGTTGTCAACCGAGGAGACAGGTAGGTGGCCTCCAGAAAATTGAATAGATGATGCTTTGTGGCCGTTCAAAAAGTTCAAACCAGAGGAGCAGGTAGTGGCCCTCCAAAAAATTGAATAGATTGAGTGCCTGTATGTGGCACTCCAAAAATTGTTTAAACAGAGGACCCGGTCGGTGGCCCTCCAGAAAAAATTTAATGCATAACGTCATATAGCTAGAGCCGGTGGGCCCTGTCAAAAAATAAGCCATTTACCACCTCCAAATAAAGTTCTTCAATTCAAAACCTGACTCCTCAGGGATTACCCAAGGGCTTTGCTACAAAGATTCCCAACTCATGTGTAGTAAACACTGTGGACAAAAAGAGGGGTTGTCACCAAACTAAAATGCAATTATTTCAAAAGGTCAGTTATTATCGATAAAATCACAACAATAATGTTTAACCCCTTAATGACCTGGCCCTTTTTTGTTTTTGTGTTTTCCATTTTTCACTCCCCACCTTTTTTTTTTTTTTTCCATGTACAGAGTAATCCCCTGACACTCTCCCTACTGCTGTCCCTATTGGTTATTGAAGTCCATTACCAATGATGACTTAAGCCACGCAGCTAAAGGTTAGGTAGAGTGCAGTCTTTTTGGAGGTTTAGAAACTTTATTTGTTCTCTTGATTGCTAAGTTCTTGGATTTTCTTAAGGAGCAGAGATTTTAGATCTAAGTACATAATTTATAGGTAAGAATAATTAAATGATTACTACAATAACTAATAGTTGCATTAAGACTGCCTGCAAATTCCAAATCCCCTTGAATCAACTGAGAGGACAACATGGAGGGGCAATCAGGAGAGAGGGGGCATCTCCTGGGCCATAAATATGTCAGTTTGACTTGCAGCGCCCCCATGTGGTAGGAGTCAAATGACCAAATAATGTTTCAGTAAAAGCATCAATCTGTCTACACATTGGGGGTCATTTACTCAGGGCCCGATTCGCGTTTTCCCGACGTGTTACCCAAATATTTCCAATTTGCGCCGATTTCCCCCGGGATTTTGGCGCACACGATCGGATTGTGGTGCATCGGCGCTGGCATCCACGCGACGGAAATCGTGGGGGCGTGGCCGAATGAAAACCTGACGGATTCGGAAAAGCCGCCGCATTTAAAAAAAAAAAAATCTGTTGC
>CM033649.1:18330583-18393362 GCA_019512145.1 Engystomops pustulosus | reverse complement strand
ATCTCATCTCCCATTGGCTTCCGTTTATAGCATTTTTTCTGCTATTATATACTCTGCAACCCGTTAAATCCGGTAAAGTGCCCTATTGTCAGAATTTTAACTTACTTTCTAAACTATTTTTCTCAATGTGTGGTCGAGTTATTTGTTGTGTCCTTCTCCCTGCTCGAAAACTGTTTGATGGCCTTGAACAACTTAATGATGGTCACTACACTGGAAACTGGAACATTGAGCTTTTCCCAGATTGTTTTATAGCCTCACCCACCATGTAAAGATTAATGACCCCTTCCCGGCGTTGTTTGTGGTGTTCTATGACTTTAACCACGATGATGGATTTTCTCTGTGAGTCCATTGCTTCTACTTGTATTCCCTGTAAAAACTGATCTCCATCCATAGCGTCTGTAAGATGCCTTATAGATGTTCCTACACGGAAACCTTGATTCCGAATTAAAGTTACAGACGTGCACATAGCGGTTTGGAAGGATCTTGATTACTATGGATACTTTTTACATGAATATTTCTTTGTCAGGTACAAGGACATTGTTCATTGTAGTGAAGATGATGTTAAAATGAGGCAATATGCAATTCAACTGAACAGCACAATATTTCATAGTTAACCTTTTCTATTGTTGATCTGTTGATGTTTTATATTGTTTTGCTATGAACACACATGGCGAGAAAAAATGTAATGTGTGCAGGAGCATTTGCCAATCCAGATTTAAGTGTGGAACCTATTATGAAATCTGCAATCTACAGCCAGCATGTTATAGAGCAGGAAGAGCTGCTCAGGTTGTACAATTTGTTCTAATTTTAGATAGCATGGTATAGAGCATGGGAGCTCAGCACATTGTACATAGTGTCTTAATTGTAGGCAGTATGTTATAGAGCAGGGAAGCTGAGCAAATTGTACATATTGGGGCACATTTACTTATCCCGTCCCTGTAGTTCACCAAAAGTTCGTTGTCTGGCTCTGTTACTTACAACCGAATTAGTCGGACAGTCTGATGGCACGCACCCTAATTTGTGTCACATGGAAGCCGGCGCAGTTGTGCCAAAAAAGGGTCACGTGCGCCACAATTCCAACACAGACACTTGTTAAATACCTGTGCAAGTCGTGTAATCCCTGAAAAAGGCGCAAAGTCCTACAAAAGTGAGCACTTTCGTCGGACTGTTCGCCAATTTCGGGATTTGCGCGGCTTTGACGGGTATTTAACAGGCGTCTGCACTGGCATTGTGTCGCACACGATCAGGTTTTTGCAACTTAAATCAGAGGCGTCCCGTCGGACGATCCGACTGATTTGGACTGAGCGCGGGATTTAACTTTCAAATTGTGTGGCAAGACAATGCACTTACATGCACCAGGAAGAAGAAGGTGAACTCCGGGGACCTGAGCGGGGAAGTGACACATGCAGGATATCGGGTGCACGATCTTAGTGAATCACAGCAGATGTGCATTATCGTCAGACAATGCACTTTAGGTGAACTCAGACGGACGGGTATGGAGGAGATGTGTAAATTGTATATAGTGTCTGATCTGCAAGCAGGATGTTATAGAGCAGGATGATTTGTTCAGATTATAGGTAATGTATTCTGTGCAGTCAGCTTTTAATAGAGAAGTTGTAGTTGAGTTGATTGTAAACAGTGTCTTATCTCCAGTCAGCATGTTATAGAGCAGGAGGAGCTGAGGATATTGTACACAGTGGGGCAGATTTACTTACCCGGTCCATTCACGATCCAGCGGCGCATTCTTTGCGGTGGATTCGGGTCCGCCCGGGATTCACTAAGGCAGTTCCTACATCGTCCACCAGGTGTCGCTGCTGTGCTGAAGACCATCGGAATGCACTGAAGTTCACCGTCCTATTTATCGAAGATAACGAGAAAGTGATGGCTTCTGTTTCATCTAAATAATTCTTTATTTCTATAGCGAACAAGATACGCAGGCTGCAAACAGCAAGGACAAATCAGTCCTGTCCAATGGGGCTCACAATCTAATCAACCTACCAGTATGTTTTGGAGTGTGGGAGGAAACCAGAGGACCCGGAAGAAAACCCACCATTATAAACAGTTACTACACAATGTAGAGGAGCATTATCTGAGCAATACACAACACATTGCCGAGCCGAGTACAAAACTCTGGTTTGTACTGAAATTGTTAACTTTTCCTGACATTAGCCGAGCGGGGATATCAAATATTGACAGAATTGGCAGAACTGTTCTAAATTCTGTGGAGAATAAGCTGAGTGTGTAATTCCTTCATCAAATAGAGACGGCAGTAGAGAAATGCAAAATACAGGAGGCAGAAACCTGGAGAAAATAACATCTAACAATGTGGCTGTAATAATGGCAATTGTCTGTGGATTGCATTTAATTTCATTCTAATTTCCTTTCTTTTATAGTTGGATATTGTTTTGCATGTATAGAGCAAAGTGCAATTGTGCCCATGAGGACCTTGTCTCCTTTTTAATGGACGGCATGTAATGCTTCATTACTCCTGCGGGGGCACTGCAGGGAAATCAAACTCTTGCTACCAGAAGTAGTTCTTAAAGGGAACCTGTCACCAGGCATGTCATTTTTAGCTGGTGATTGGTGACAGTAGCCTATTCTATGCTGATTTTAAAAATGCTTTTGCCAGCATTCTTAATAGTTTCAGTAGTTTATATAAGTTTAATTCACATTACCTGGCTCCCTGCCAGGAGCGTGTGGTGAGTTCCTGGGAAGGGGAGGGGCAACTGCAGCCTGTTTGTGTGCCTATGTTTTCTCATGCATCCTTTCTCTGCTCCACACCCCCCCCCCCCCCCCCTCCCTCCTCTGCAGGGAGCCAGGTAATGAGAAATAAACTATTATAAACTACTGAAATTATTCATAATGATGACAAAAATCAGCATAGCATAGGCTATTGAAACTTGACACCAGCTAAAAATTAAATTGACAGGTTTGCTTTAACCAGCAAAAACAAAAAAAAGAAACTTTCATAATCAGTCAGCCCCTTTAACAGTTGTTTAGAGGTTTGTGACGTTCCATAATATAGGTCATTAAAGGGGTTTTCTGGAAGTCTAGAATCTCACATTGCTCTGGTTCCTTCTCTGCTCTGATACTTGCAGTTGCTACCCCCAACTCAATGTCCGGAGGAGGGAGGGGGGGGTCACTGCTTTGGCCAATGATCGGCCTTCTCGGACCTCAGGATGTCACTTCTGTTGACCATTGGACGACTTTTAATTTGTTGTCCGCAGGTCTATGAAGGCCAGTCATTTCTCATGATCTTCTTGAACTTCAGGCCAGACATAGGGACCAAAGCCGAAAGTATTGGAGTGGGGCACAAATTTTGAGCTGGAGCTGGGCAATCACCCCCCCCCTTTAACTTTGACTGATGTAGATGTAGATCTTACAATTGCAACCCCAACAATCAACCTTCAAATGGATCAACGGATCAACGCAGAGAACAGAGTTGGAAGTCCAGCATCATCACATGTGTTTTGGGCAGCCCTGTCAAATGCAACTGTGCCCCTATTCAATAGCGGTTACATGGGTTTTACAGGATAGTGATATTGATTACCTTCCCATAGAGTAAAGTCTCAAATCAATGGGTTCCCATCACAATCAGTTCTTCTCAATAAGAGCTCAGATGCAGTTCTCAGTGCCAGCCACTACACAGAGAACAGCGCTGGTCTTCCAGTCACTATATCAATTCACCAATCTGACATATATATACAGGCAGTCCCCTACTTAAGAACACCTGACTTACATACGACCCCTAGTTACAAACGGACCTCTGGATATTGGTAATTTATTGTACTTAGGCTACAATAATCAGATGTAACAGTTATCACAGGTGTCTGTAATGAAGCTCTAGTGTAATATTGATTCTTATGACAACCCAACATTTTTAAAATCCAATTGTCACAGAGAACAAAAAAATTCTGGCTGGGATTACAATGATAAAATATACAGTTCCGACTTACATACAAATTCAACTTAAGAACAGACCCCATCTTGTATGTAACCTGGGGACTGCCTGTATACAGTGTATCAATATCAAAACCTTTTTTCTATAGAACAAGATTTTCAATTTAATTATAAAAACTTACATGCTAGTTATTTCCATCACGCCTTTTCAGTTTTTGGGTCAGCCATTTAATAACAGCTAAAGATATGGGTTTGCTAATTCAAGATTTTTTTACGTATAATTGGGGTTGTCAAGAAAGGATCAAGGCAGAGAAAAGGCACAATAAGTCACCATGAAGAAAGTCCTGTTGAAGTGCAGGTTCAGTACTCCTGATGCTCGTTGCTGAGGATGGTTGACTCCTCATTTCTAGTTGCCAGGCAGATTTGAGATAATAGAAAAATATTACTTGTTACACAATAGAGCTTTGTCTTCTCCAGGTAAAAGACATTAATACCTTTCTTATTATTTGCCTACTCAATGTGGGTATTTCTAGAATGGTAATCTATGATGAAAAAGAACATGTCTCACCCAATCCTCTGCTCTCTCCCATCCTCGTTCTACGTCTGTAATCTAGCAGCAGCAGGAAATCCAGGAGAAGGAGAGACCTGCTCTGCTCATTGTAACAGCCTGTGAAGCTAGAGCATTGGGGGGACTTTGGACCCACTAGAGTTGTTTAGGATCATTAGTATAATTGTAAAAGTTGATTTCAGAAGGTAGGATGCAATGGATAACAAAGATACGAAGATTACCATAGTCATGGTGCCATAGTAAGTATAGTAAGCACTATGAGTAAGTGCTTAATCATGGATTTTAATAACAGATTTTCTGTAAAGTTTTCATGTCCACCATGCCTATTCTTCTTCTCTTATTCTGTATCCAATCCTGGGTAGGATTGTTGAAACCTGACCTGATTCTGTATTATTCCCTTTTTGTCTTGTGGTTTTTGTGGTAATAAGATCTTGTTTTCTTCTTTCTTGAATAAAGTCACCCTGCTCTCAGACCCTTGGATTTAGCTGTTCTTGTAAGGCTTAAAATGGGTTGCCCCAAGGTTAACAACCATGGCTGCTGTATACCCAAAAACATTGCTTACTAAGCAGTATAGAGAAGATTTGACACCGAAATTGTGTTCTGTTGAAGACTGAACCAACTCTGATCCATATCTGCCTCCTCTGACATGTCTTGTTCTTGTGACTTTGTCCATTTACTGCTGCCCCTGACATTTGGCATGTTTGGATTACCAGCCCTAAAATCCGTATTGCCTGTGACTATACCAAGCTTCTCCCCTGGTGGTTTGCACCAGCATCCGCTGACTCGAATAGCCCAACTACTATCCATATCACGGCCATCTTTGTTGCCTTGTGATCCCCAGGCAGCGAAATCCAGAAGGCAAAAACCAAAAGCATTCGGGGATAACGACCTTGGTGTTAGCCCAAAGTCAAAGTATTCTGATAGTGGTTCCACAACCCCCGGTTTGTTATGGATCCTTACGTTTTTCTCCAGAAGTGTTTAAAGAAATTTTGTTCAATTTGGACTTTCAATACACATACTGTACTTTCTGTGAGATATGGTAATCTACGACACTAATTTGCTTATTTCGCCATATATCATCTACCGATGAGTAAAAGGACACCCCTCTCAATGGCATTATTGAGATTATTCCATTGGACACACATCAATCAGTCACTAAGGGAAAAACCTTCTCAAAGACCAGAAGGAAACATCTAATGGGCAACGTTCTAGTAAAGCAACGTGTAGATACAATGTAACATTCTCTTGTAGTGGAAACATTTCCCGGAAGGTAATGGATCTATTAGCTTCAGTCTCATGCCTGGTGTAGAGGTAGAATCCGTCATAGTCTAACACGTGACACCAGAAAACGCCAGAGTGTAAGTGCTGATCTCTGACCCGGGTGCATTATTTCATCTGCTTTCTCAGGCTACGGCGGTAATCGGGATTGATAGTGACTGTTCCTCCTCCGGTTAATATTTGTACATAGGCCCCTGAGTCAGGTAGCGGTATTACATGCTCTACTCTTGATAAATCCTGACAAAATTCTATTTCATAGCGAGATTACCACTTAAATGTATCATCCGAACACCATCCTAAAAATACATTCCCGGGGCATCCTTGCAGTTTTTGATACAAGATTACCTGAAATCAATCAGCGAGAAATTACATTCTTCTGGTACTTAAACCGCTGCTCGTATGCACTTTACAATTAATATTTAACGCGAATTGGCATCTCATCCGTAGCCATAATCATTTTATTATGGGGAAAGACAGAGATTGGAGACCAATAACTCATTCCCTGCCAGGGTAAAATAACTGCTAACGATTTATAGTAAGTCTTACAAGAAGATGATGAGAGTCGGGTAGTGAAAGACAACAAGTATATAACCAAGACTATGAGAAATCCCCATCGCCTTTAAATATGAGCATTTCCCTTTCTCTGCAATACTGTTTGCCTCATTTTTTATGCTGAACAAATCAGTTTTGTGCGCACCGAGGGGATTGGAGATGAGTAAAGAAAAGGCTTCAGGTTCCCAGCGCTTCTGCTAATAATTAAATATCTCTTGCGATTTCAAAAGGCGGCACGATATGAGACGTTGAATAGTCAGAATTTTTTTTATTTTTAAATCACAATTTACGGTTTGCTCACAGCGCCGAAACAGCCCCCTAACCCATTAGGTGCCGAGAGAAACGAAAAAATCAACGAGGCCTGCAAACAAAACGTCGCGAAAAGGTGACAGTATGTCATTACTTTTCCGTTGACATTTCGGAGCGGGTCTATGTTCCTGGAAGCACTAATATTCTACATTCCGCTACAATGTATGCAAGCTATTTTTAGAGATTGTCACACGTCAGATAGTCACCTCTCGCAGCAGCGCTAGTCCGGCTTCCTATTGGTCCGTGGTAGGAAACTGAAAACCATCTCAGACCACAGGCTTTCTTCTCTCTTCTCGCACCGCTGGCAGGGAAGGAAGTCTAAAGAAAAACCCTTTGTGATTAAGAGGGAAAAAAAAATAATTCTTCTTCTTCGGCTCGTACAGAAGGACGGGCCTTTTGGAAGAGGGAGATGTTATCGCGTCCTAGTATTTCTGGATAATCAAAGCAAAAAAAAATCAACAATGTACGTATCAAGGCAGAAAAATATTGCTTTAAAAGGTGAAAAATTGCGTATCCTTTTCAATAGTTCTATCCTTTCATGCAAAACTAAAGAGGTGCGACTGTGAAACGCTGCAACGGGTGCAGAAGTCACCCCGCATGTGGGCGACGCAGTTCAATTACGCGCCAATGTACTGAGGATGCGTCCGAATAGAGTAAGTCTTAAACAAGTGGCAATTCCGAATAAAATACAAAGACATGGAAAATAAGACGAGAAGGAGGACAGTATGCAACATTCATGGATGACATACAGATGGCAATAGTTATCAGCACTGAGGCTACAAAGGATCTCCCCAGGATATCTTATTATAAAGGTCCCCCGCTGAAGGGACATTTACATATTGCACACAACACATATATTTGACATGCTGTCCCAAAAATACACACTACCTAGAACAATGTACAGGATTTACAGAACAATACATTTTTCAAGTACTTGGTTGGATAAGGTACTTTCTGTACAGAATGTACTTGTATCGGCTTTTAGAAAAAAGCATTGTATAAAATGGTGATGTCATCTTTATATTATGTGCAAGTCACCTCATATGGGTGGGTCATAGGCATAGAAAGTGATCATGGGGCCCCATAACACAATGGATATGGAGATTATTACACTATGAGAAGAGGATACATGTGATGTCACATGGATAATACACTCAGTGATGTCACAGTACAGGGATAATACACACAGTGATGTCACAGTACAGAGAAAGTATACACAGTGATGTCATTGTAGCTTCCTTCCAGGGTCCCCTAATTAGGAAGAATTGTGGGGCCCAGAGCAGGAGCTCCAATAACAATGCAGCCTTGTCTGCACTTCCTTGCTACTTCTGTAGTCCCAGACAGCTAAAGATGTGTAGCTTTAAAAAAGCACTGAGCATGGCACATCCTGGGTGGCCAGGGACTGCAGGAGGAGGTTTTGAGTCCTGTCTGGAAACTCTCTGCATGGGTGATGGCCTGGGTGCCCACAAGGAGTGCTCTGAGTGCCACCTCTGGCACCCGTGCCATAGGTTCGCCACCACTGCCATATACCATTGGGTTTCCCATTGTTATCAAGGTTTCCCCTACAAGTCCAAAGCCAACACTCCCTATGCAATAGGTCCTGGTGTCCCAGCCTTCCACATGTCCTTCTAACAAGGTACTCATTGGGGCAGATTTATCAAGTGTCTGAAAGTCAGAATATTTCTAGTTGCCCATGACAACCAATCACAGCTCCCTTTGAAAATATTCATGAGCACTGGTAAAATGAAAGCTGAGCTGTGATTGGTTGCCATGGGCAACTGGAAATATTCTGACTTTCAGACACTTGATAAATCTGCCCCATTGTGACAACTTGGCTTCAAGAAGTCCCAAAAGAGACCAAGAAAACTTCTCCCTCCTCTGGTTTCTGTTTAATGGCACTTAGCCCCTCCTGCTCTATAACATTCTGCCTTCATATTAGATGCATTTCCAAGTGATATGTTCTCTTGAACGTGCATCAAAACATCAGTAAATGAATAAATGAATATACATTTGTCCATGAATCCTGTTGTGCCGGCCTATGAAGATTTGATTTTGTTTAATTTTTAACCAACATTATCCACCCGGGGGAATAAAAAACACGGATCTATCACTACATCAAACACGGCGTACCTCCACCTACAAAGCCTGCCTCTCTCCGAATCAAATGCATAACCTCCTCTCACGCATCCCTCTGCTGACTGATGCATATTCAGGATCCCCTTCTTATATTTATGTAGCTTTGATGTATTTAACAGCTACATCTTCATTTTTATCGCGGCTTAATTCACACGGAGGCGCCTCAGTGATTTCAGGACGCAGCGGGGCTGTGATTCCTGTAGGATTTTTTTTTTTAGAAACCTATGTCAACCTTTAGAAACAAAGGGAGAGAAAATGGTGCAAAGAAGTAGGATGATGAGCCCCTGACAGCTCCTATGATGGCGCAAATCAACCTCTACGGAGAGTAACTGATGTGTTTATTATAGAACCATAAAGTTCTAAATGTCAACATATTAACTACACCAACCCCCCCACCAAAATCATAAATTGTTCCGACATCAGCCGCGCTCCTATATGTCTTCTGTTTTGCTATAAATGTCACAAATTGCGAGGCTGGACGGAAATTTTTGTTTTCTATGCAGGGGCTTTGAAAACAGCGAGAAGAGAATTTACAGACGGACTGCAATGAAATTATAAGTTGTCTCAGACGGAAAGAACATTTTGTAACACTCGCAAATGATCAACAAATGTTCTTCCATAGCTTAAAAGCACAGAAGGGACAGAATGACGAAAATGTAAGAGGGTTCACCTAAAGATATATTCAGATAATTTACTAAACCATGCAGCGGGAAAACAACACATCTACAGGGACGCTCGCCCACAAATCTTTAGATTGTAGTTCTGTTTAATGCGTTATTTTAAGTTATTCACTTCTATCAAGGTAGTTGTCCTTAAAGGGAACCTGTCATTGACTTAATTAACCATTACTAGTATGTTGAAAAGCAGCTGAACACCTTCCAGATCATGTTTCTTTCATGGTCCAGTGTGGTGCCATCATTCATCAGTTTAAATGAGATGTAATTTGGTTGTATAAAGTCAAGGAGGAGGAGATTTTAAAACCGAAGTCAAGCTTTCCTCACCTAAAAATGATGGAACAGGCCGTTCTGAAGTGAGGAGAGCTTGACTTCAGTGTTTAACTCTCCGCCTTTATACAGCCTGTTAACATCTCATTTCAAAGTTGATTTTCTGAAAGGTGCCACCACACTGCACCATGAGAGAAACATGATCTGGAAGGTGTTTAGCTGCTTCTCAACATAGTAGTAATGGTTAATTAGGTCAATTTCCGATGACAGGTTCCCTTTAAGGACAACTACCTTGATAGCAGTGAATAACTTAAAATAACACATTAAACAGAACTACAATCTAACAATTTGTGGGTGAGCGTCCCGAGCCTCTCTGTAGACGTGTTCTTTTCCGCTGCATGGTTTAGTAAATGATCTGAATATATCTTTAGGTGAACCCTCTTACATTTTCTCATTCTGTCCCTTCTGTGCTTTTATGAAATACACATGATCAAGAAGGTGTTCAGCTGCTTAATGACATACTGATAGTAGTTTATTAGGTCAATCTCTGCTGACAGGTTCCCTTTAAAGTGGTGTTCCCGGAGAACAATATGACTCATTCTTAAGGGTAGGTCCACAAAATCAAATTGGTGGGGGCACCCTGGACACCCAAAGAACAACTGATTTGTGGTTTTGCTGAGCACTGAAAATGTAAAGGGAACCTGTCAACAGCTTTTACCCCACTAAACTAACAGTCTCATCAGGTAGGGTATGATAGGTCCTTCCAGAATTTTCGCTTTGATGTGAAATCTCACCATTTACCTGTGAAAAATCTCCTACTATGTCATTTGAAAAAAATGTCATCTTTTGCCAGGGATGAGTCATAGAAAGGGCCAGGTAAAACCAAAGTTGGAGAGGGGAGCTGCAAATAAGGAGCAAATTCCATTCTATGGGGGGAATTCATTCAGACTGGCATTTTGAAGTCTCCCCCCGCTGGCACTATGGTGCTCATATCCAATAAGAAAGCCTCTTACTGATATTGTTGTGGGGCTTATTTATTAAGGGTCCGTGGATCGCACTTTTGTCGGGTTTTCAAAATTTTCGGGATTTGTGGCGCTGTTGACAGGTATTGTGGGGGATTGTGTCGCACGCAAACGGATTGTGGTGCAGCTGCACCGGTTTTCATGCAACAGAAATCGAGGGGCCGTGCCGTCCGACGATCTGACTGATTCAGACTGAGCGCGGGATTGAACATTCAAATTGTGTGGCAAACCCAAGCACTTACATGCACCAGGAAGAAGAAGGTGAACTCTGATGGACCTGAGCGGGGAAGTGACACATGCAGGATATCTTAGTGAATCGCGGCACAGTGCATTCCAGTCGGACAATGCACTTTCGGTGAACTCCTAGTACCGGGTAAGTAAATGTGCCCCAGTATGTAGTCAGTGGCTTTGGTTCTATCTAAATGATGATTTTTCTACAGCTCAGGATCATGATCCAAGCCGGATAATAAAACCAAACAAAAGTAAGTACAATGAATAATTTTATTACAGTTTCCCCATCTCCTACTCGTGCCCACACTTGTTGTGCCTTAATAAGGACTTTTGTAGGTAATATGTATTCATTTCACACAAAACATCTGCTGGTTTTCTCAGTCATCAGCGCAACAACACGATTCTCCCTGATAGATTAGCTCGCGAAAACGTGTAAAAACTACCGTACATCGATAGTTTGTAAATGAAAAGCCTGCGTTTTGTGGACAGGGATCTGCATGTCCTAAAAGATGTATTAAAATGCTGGAAAGAATCCTACGTAGAAAACATTGACCTTGTGATAGACACATATTACTCCCGCTAATCTCATCTGCTATGACTTTCCGAAAGTTATAGGACGCGGAAAAAAAAAAATTGTTAACTACAAAAAAATCTGAATAAAATTTCATTATCCAAAGTGATGGCTGCACATTTTTGAGCCAGAAGAACATCTATTCGGCTGCCATGTTTAATCAGGATTGTAGCATTTTCGCACATCAAACAGGACTAGATTGGAGATCTTAAAGGTGCAGACCACAGCGTGGGCCATCAGAAGGTCCTCCCATGACAGGACGAAGGTGTTTGAACTTATCAGCTAGCGGCCACCTCCAACCAAGAAGAAAGCCATGAAGATAAGTGGTCAGACTGATGTAGTGTTATACACATAACGCTACAGTCACAGTTACTATGAAGATGAAAAGATCATGGACAACGAGGACCATAAATGAATTTTTTATGTCTTTTCAAGATAAAAAAAAAGTTCTTTTAAAGAAGAGTCAGATCATTGCGATCATCAATATTACAATACAATAAGAAGCCGGATCAAATCTACAGAACCTTTACTAGGTGTTTATGATATTAATGAAGAGGGGGCTGTATATAATCACCATAAAACAAAAATATTTAAAATAATTTCTGGTCTTTTCCACATCTACATCTGCTATAAGAGGAAGGACTAGATGAGCTTTTCACACTTATAACATGTCAATCCATAATTCCTCGGAAAGACACTTTGGGACAGATTTACTTACCCGGTTCAGTCGCGATCCAGCGGCGGGTTCTCCGATGCTGATTCGGGTCCGGCCGGGATTCACTGAGGTCCGTGCGCCGATATCCACTAGATGTCGCTGCTGTGCCGAGGTCCGCTGGAGTTCACCGGAGTTCACCTTCTATTTCTTGGTGCAGGGAAGTGCGTGTCAAGCGACACTTTATTTTTTTTTAATACCGAGATTTTTCCCCCGATTTCCATTGTATGCATGACGGCGCCGAAGCGCCACAATCCAATCGCGTGCGCCAAAAACCTGGTGCGAATCGGAAAAATTTGGGAAACCCGACGAAAAAAACGTGATTCGGGCCCTTAGTAAATGACCCCCTGTGGGGCACATTTACTTACCCGGTCCAGCGAGTTCCCCGAAAGTGCATTGTCCGACGATAATGCACTGTGCCGCCATTCACTAAGATCGTGCGCCCGATATCCTGCAAGTGTCGCTTCCCCGCTCAGGTCCGCCGGAGTTCACCTTCTTCTTCCTGGTGCATGTAAGTGCTTGTCTTGTGACACAATTTGAATGTTAAATCCTGCGCTCAATCTGAATCAGTTGGATCGTCTGACAGCCCCACCCCAGATTTTTTCACATGAAAGCCAGTGCAGCCGCGCCACAATCCGGTCACGTGCGAAACAATCCCGAGTTAAATATCTGTCATGGCGGCGCAAATCCTGAAAACAACGGAAAATCTGACGAAAGTGCGTTCGCGGAGTTAATTAGTTAATTAAGCCCCTATAGCTTGCTTACAACCTAAACGTTAGCTTTAGAGGACATCTACCACCAGGATAAAGGATTATAAACCAAGCACACTTACACACTGGTGTGTGCCTCCTCTGACAGGATCTGCCCCTAAGGGGCTCCGGAGTTCAAAGATGTTAAGGGAGTCTGGAGCTCCTCAGGCTCATTTGCATTCATTTTTAAGCCTTTTTTCTTAATAACAATGGCATAGAAAGCTTAAAGAAAAGAAGATCCTACCAAAGTAAGCACATACTAGCATGTAAGTGTGCTTGGTTTACAATCCTTCTTCCTGGTGGGAGATATCCTTTAAGCAAATTAAAAGAAAACTACTATCAAAATCAAGTATGAAACCCAGGGGCACTTACTCATGGTTCCAGGCACCGAGGCTGTGGTAATCTTCTTATATTTGTTATCCATGGCCTCCTTCCTTCTGAAATCAACGTTTAAAATTATGAGTCAGAAAGGCTCTGCGGGAGGGAGGGGGTTGTTACCAGAGCTCCTTTGTGCTGTAGATTTTACAGGTGGTTACACTGTGTAATGAGCACTTTCCCCTCCCACTATGTGAGATTGCATCAGGCAGAGGGAAGAGGAAGTCCAGAGAGAGCAGAGGGCTGGGGACACAGTCTAACAGCCTGTGAAGCTGAAACCTGGGGTGGCTCTTGTAACACCATTCTGGCTCATTAGCATCATTTTTAAAGCTGATTATAGAAGGAAGAAGGCTATGGTTTACACATATATAAAGATTACCATAGTCAGGGTACCTGGGTCTGTGAGTGGGTGTATTATGTTTTATGAAAATACATTTTGTGGTCAGAAACAGTTCTATACCTCTGTCACCTAGGGCTATTGGGGATGACATGGTGCAAGTGAATGAATCCAGTAATAAGAAGCTGACGTCCTCATAATAATGAGAACTATGTGGTAGTTCATAGCTTCTATCCTAAACCTCAGCCTGATACAGGCAGTCCCCAGGTTACATACAAGATAGGGTCTGTAGGTTTGTTCTTAAGTTGAATTTGTATGTAAGTCGGAACTGTATACTTTATCATTGTAACCCCCAGCCAAATTTTTTTTGGTCTCTGTGACAATTGTATTTTAAAAATGTTGGGTTGTCATTAGCAACAGGATTACCAATAAAGCTTCATCTTAGACACCAGTGATAACTGTTGTAGCTGATCATTGTAGCCTGAGGCTAAAGTAAAGTAAATTGCCAACATCCAGAGGTCCGTTTGTAACTAGGGGTCGTATGCAAGTCAGGTGTTCTTAAGTAGGGGACCGCCTGTACATTTAATAAGTACACGGTATCTATGTAGCCATGGAAGCAGAGTATTGATATTGACCCCTTAAAGGAAACCTACCGCCACGAATCTACCTATAAAGGAATATTGGGTGGTAGGTGCAACCTTTTAAGGGCTAATCCTCAGGACCCTGCAATCTTTTTATAACTTCTATTTTACTAATATGCAGATTTTCTAAAGAGGCTACTGGGGCGTGGAGTAGCCAGAGCTGAGGCTACAGGGCGTGGCTACTCCACGCCCCAGTAGCCTCTTTGATCCTCAAACAAAATATCTTCGGCATGCAGCTATGAGGAGCTGCATGCCCTCGTCCGGCGAAGCCTGCTGTCTGTGCATGCGCAGAACAGCAGACCTGAGGCTGCGCGGTCACTGCTCCGAAGCCGGAGCTACTGAGCCAGGATCCAGGACTAATAGAGACAGGTTGGAATTATATCTGTGAAATGCTGTATTTTTGTTAATAACAGTGAATTAAAGCCTGTGTTATTTTGTTATCCTCAGTTTATTTAATCTTGTCTTCGTGGGAATAGCCCTTTTATGGCCATTTCATGAAAGTTCCATTTTAGATCACTCTAAACCATGTTTATAGTATATACAGTAGTCAGGGCCGGATTAAGCTTAATGGGGGCCCCTGGGCGCAAAATATGGTGGAGGCCCCCATTGAATGTAGTACAGACAGGGAACAATAATCGCTATATACTGCTCCTCAGCAATCAGTGTATACAGCTCCCCCAGCAATCACTGTATACAGCTCCCCCAGCAATCACTCCCAGCAATCACTATATACAGCTCCCCCAGCAATCACTATATACAGCCCCAGCAATCACTATATACAGCTCCCCCAGCAATCACTATATACAGCTCCCCCTAGCAATCACTATATACAGCTCCCCCAGCAATCACTATATACAGCCCCAGCAATTCATATACAGTCTCCCCAGCAATCACTTATACAGCCTCCCCCAGCAGCAATCACTATATACAGCCCCCCAGCTACTAATCAGCTACTATATACCAGCAATCTCCCCAGCAATCATATATACAGATCCCACCAGAATCACTGTATCGCTCCCCCGAAATCATTACAAGCCCCCCAGAAATCACTGTATTACAGCCCCCCAGCAATCACATATACAGCTCCCCAGCAATCACTAATACAGCTCCACCAGCAACACTATACCAGACGCTCCCCCAGCACATCAACTATATACAGCTCCCCAGCAATCACTATATTACAGCTCCCCCCAGCAATCACTGATTACAGCTCCCCAGACATCTCACTATTATACAGCTCCCCCAGCAATCACTGTGTACGCTACCCAGCATCACTGATACAGCTCCTCAGCAATCTCTACAGACAGCTCCCCAAGCAATCACTATATACAGCTCACCCAGCAATCACTATATACAGCCCCCGAATCACTATATACAGCTCCCCAGCAATCACTATATGATCACAGCATCTTACAGATCCCCAGCAATCACTATATACAGCTCCCCCAGCAATCCAAGTATATACAGCTCCCCCAGAATCACTCTATTACAGCTCCACCGCATCACTATATACAGCTCCCCAGCAATCACTATATACAGCTCCACCCAAGCAAATACTAATAAGCTCCCCCGAATCATATATACAGCCCCCCAGCAATCACTGTGGACAGCTACCCCAGCAATCAGTATACAGCTCCCAGAGAATTAATACAGCTCCCCCAGCAATCATTATATACAGCCCCCAGAATCACTATATAAGCCCCCAGATCAATATATACAGCTCCCCAGCAAATCACTATATACAGCCCCCAGTAATCACATATAGGCCAGCTCATATCAACTCATATCACATATATACAGCTCCCCCGGAATCACTATATACAGCCCCAGTAACACTATATAAGCCACCGTATCACATATACGGCTCCCAAGCAATCACTATATACAGACCCCCAGTAATCACTTATACAGCTCCCCCAGCCAATCACTATATACGCTTCCCAGCAATCCTGTATACGCACCCTGCAATCACTTATACAGCTCTTTTACACATATACACTCCTATAATAACTAATACAGGACCCCTATGACAACTACATTTACAGTTCCCCTATAAAAACTACATACAGTCCTGTATAATAACTACATAAGCCCCCTATAATAACGATATACACCTTATAATAACTATATAGAGTCCCTATAAACAAATACAGACCCCTATAATAACTATATAGAGACCCCCTATAATTATATACAGCCCCCCTACAATTATATACAGTCCCACTATAATAACTAGCTGGGGGAGCTGTATATAGCACTAGCTGTCTTCATCCTCCCCCGCGGTGTCGGGTGGATGTCAACAAAGATGGCGGCGCCCTGCTACAGGCCGCGTCGTGAGTCGCGGCACGGTGAGGTCCACACTCTGCGACATACCGAGCGGCAGGGCGCTGCCATCTTTATTACATTCGATCGTAGGCAGAGCGAGGGAATTATTGTTCCCTCGCTGGCATAGACAAAACATCGGCGGGATTCGGCCCGCGGCCCGAGGAGCCCGGCGCCAAATACATTGTCATGCGACCGCCCGAATCTCCCTAATTTGGTGGGGGCCCTTTTAAAGGTGAAGTGATTGGGGCCCCAGGGCTCGCGCCCTGGGAGCCCCCCCTATGATTCGGCCGTGACAGTAGTACTCTGGATCAGAAGGGAATGTTATGAATATACTCTTTTACCCTGAAACCCACAAGAAAGAGGGAGTACCATAGACAGTGGTAATCTTCTATATTTGTTATCAATGGCCTCCTTCCTTCTAAATCAACCTTAAATTATGTTAAGAGTCTGAAGAGGCTCTGGGGGGTTGTTACAAGAGCCGCTTTGTGTCGTAGCTTAACAGGGTGTTACACTGTCTCTCCTGCCTCTGCTCCCTACCTCTCTCTCCCCGGTTGTTGAATTTCACTGCAGCAGAGGAAGTTCAGCACACAAGGGGGGAGGTGGAGAGTGTTCCTGCACATTGTAACAGCCGTGAATCTGCAGTACAGAGGGACTCTGGCACTTCAGGCTCATAAGCATGATTTTAAAGTTGATTTTAGAAGGAAGGAGGCCATGAATAATGAATATCAGAAAATGAGAAAATGAGAAAACGACTATGGGTAAGTGTCCATGGTTTATCATTGCTTTATTTGTTGGTAGATTTCTTAAAAACTCCCACTTAGCTTAGGCCTCGATGGAATAGATATAACACCTCCACTCCTTTGGTTTAGACCTAATGAAATCTAATAATAACACCTCCCACTTTACCATAATTAAAGTTAATGGCGTAAGACCAATAAGGTAGTGGCACCATATAAGTTACAAACATAATCAATATCAACCTTCTCATGTTACCTGTGGCACAAAACCGAGGCTGCACCCATTCCAAAAAAGGAATGAAATTCTTAACCTCTCCACTTCCTGGGACCACCAGAATAATCAGATTTTTTGGTTAAATTCACCTGCTATGTAAAAACAATGGATACAATTTTTGTAGTCTTTGCAATTGTCTCCGGATTATGTATCACATTATAATGGAAGATGTGTCATGTCTCGCAATTTAATCAACCACCTGATATTTATAGAGTTTGGAGATGCTCAGATACTAGTTTATTATCTATTTTATGTCATGATATTAATAAAAAATGTTCTCTTAATGAACAATTCGAACAATGCAATAATCATCGCTCAACGGAATAGGGGAAACAAGGAAAGTCTGCGACAAAAAACTAACAAGAGAACAAGTAGAATGTACGGAACAAAATAATCTCCACTTCTCCTTATCGGGAAATTGAGTAGTACAACATCAAGTGACGTTGGTCGAAAATGATGTTTACAGAAATTATTTGTCGGGCGTAAGACTGGAAACGCCCTTATCTACAGGGGAAGCAGCTTTATTTCTACTGTGCAATTATTTTTTCGGAAACTTTCATCTTAGCATTCAATTATAAGATTCAGGCCGTATATTTCAAACTGTTCTAAGAATAAACTTCAAATACAGCCATTCAGACCGCGAAATCCGACAGTCCTGCCTCTATTGTCACTTAAAATCTCAAGACTGTTTGATCGCTCTTCTTTGTAGTGAGTTAGATCAGTGTGGGGATGCCATATAGTAAGTTGGGATGCAGCCTGCAGCAATTCGTAGGGTCAAGGTGCCAGTGACTGCAAAGTCCAAGCTCTCCCATTCTCGTACAGTTGCACAGTCGGATCCTCGTCAAGAATTAAGTATGTAACATTACCTGAGAATACTTAAGAAGCAAAACCCGGGATTCCGAAATATGTGGACCTATAAGCTGAACATTGAAAAGGGAACATATAGACGCTGCCGAAAGGAGATGATATTGAGAGAAGATTCTTTGCTGTGCAAAGGTGATTTCCGAGAGCTTATTAATTCTTCCAAACCGTTAATAAAAGAAGCTGTCTAGCCGAATAAAACATCGGGGGTAAAAGTCGGTAATATTATTCTGATTCTTGAGGCCACATATGTCGCGGTATAAGAGATTCTACAGTTTCATCAGAGATTTGGGGTATCAGGCCCTGGAGGAGAGTACAAATTTACTTGTGTGTACTGTGTAATGTCAATGTCACAATTGTATCATTGATGCAATGAGGATCATATGGAGTGTAGAACTTGTGTTTACTTGTCTTCTCCCAGCTCCCTATTAGTGTATGCTTCAATGCTGTATTATCTACTTTGCTTAGAAACTGCTTTGGGGGGTGATGTCTCGTCAAAATGAATGTGCAGATGTAGCAAAGTTTCACATCGTACATAACGCGTCCCCAACACTCTGGTAAATGTCTTAACTCAACATTTTCAATGGCTTTTGTTGTCATCGGAGATGGTTTCAGGGTGAGATCACTGGCAGTCAGATACATTACTGTGTCTAATTTCCAGAAACCATTTGTATCACAGGTGTACAAACACGTCTCCCTTTCAAATATTGCATTCTACCCAGCAGACCCAACCATGTCTTATCAGATCACTTGCAAGGTACAATAAATGGAGTTGAGCAGATTGTAACATAGTGTCTATCTGCAGGGCAGCATGTTCTAGAGCAGGAGGACTGAGAAGATTGACATAGTGTCCTATCGCAGGCAGCATGTTATAGAGTGTTTAGCTGCTTTGAACCCGTTATCTTATTCACGATAAAAAAAAAAGGTGCAAAGCAGCTAAATGCATGTAAAAGGTGATTAAAACAAACTGATGGTTTTTAAAAACACATGGTTTTTAAATGGACTGCTGAAAATCATGCTTAAAAATGGACCAAAAAAGCAGTGTGTGGCATCATCCTAAGGGTGGTGGCACACGTGGCATTTGAACCCGTTCTTAGTGGCTTTTAGTCATGTTTTTGAAAAACGCATCCCTTTTTGACCTGTTTTAATTAGATAATTGGTAAAACCAGTCAAAAACGGATGTTTTCTAAAATGCCACGGGTTCAAAATGCCACGTGTGACCGTAGCCCAAGGGTGATCCACACATGCCGTTTTTAACCCGTTTTTGGTCCGTTTTTAAGCAGTCCGTTAAAAAAGGCATGCGTTTTTTAAAAACACATCCTTCATTGATAGTTGGTTTTAACAACTGGTAAAAAGGATGCGGTTTCAAAAACGCATGCTTTTTTGGGACGACTGCTTAAAAATGGACCAAAAACGGGTTTCAAAACTCCATGTGTGGCATCACCCTTAGGGTTGACATCACCTGAGTGCCTCATGGCTCCGCCAGCACTGCTAGTTAACACTTGGTACTCACTCCTTGTGCTGTCCCGCTCTTCACAGACATCACCCAAACTGACTGCAGTAGAAGCAGTGGCTGGCGTTAGCCGTGAGGCGCTCAGGCGACGTCAGCCAGCTGCCTGCATTAGTAACTAGCGGCCAAGGAGGCATGAGGCGCTCAGGTGACGGTCAGCCTGAGTGCCTCAGGTCCTTACATATTGTAATAAGTTATTCTTCATGGTATTCGAACCCTGAAAGGTAGAGAAAAAAGCCTGCAACCAACCCCCTTAGGTAATAAGCGATTGTGTGGACAGTAATACTGGTGGTAGATGTCCTTTAAAGAGGACTGTCACCCCGGAAAATGACCCCCACAAAAATGTCCCCCCATACTCCTCACCCCAGCCCCTGCTCCCCAGACAGTTTTTTTTTACATTTATTTGTGTTAAAATTGCTTTAAGCGATCGGCCTCTACTAAATAAGAGTCGGATTTCTCCTATCTTGTGCCCGGGCCAGTCGGCCTATTCATTAGGGGGCCGGCCGACACACCCCCTCCACGCCCCCTATCATGCGGAGACCGTAGGAGAAGCTGGCAGCATTGCATTATTGCGTAATCGCTGCCGTCTCTCCGAGATGTGGCGCTGGATGTAAGCCTGGCGCGGCCGCCGCTGCTGGTAGTGCAGCGCGGGCCGCCCTCAATGTATAGGAGAAAGCTGCGGCCGCAGCCCCATCTCGGAGAGCCAGCAGCAATTACGCAATACATGCGATGTGCTGACGGCTTCTCCTACAGGTCTCCGCAGACTGGCGGCCCCCTAATGAATCAAGGCCGGGCTCAGATAGGAGAAATCCGACCTCTTATTTAGTAGAGGTCGGATCGCTTTAAAGCAATTTAACACAAATAAATTTAAAAAAAAATGTGGGGAAAGGGGAGAAGGGGCTGGGGTGAAGGAGTGTGGGGGGGGGGCACATTTGTGTGGGGTCATTTTAGGGTGACAGGCTCTCTTAAGAGCAAGAGGAGGGTGGTCAATTGACCACGGTTGCTCTATGTGCAGATTAGAGCAGGAGCAGATCTACGAGAGCAGTATAGATACTCGACACAAGACATTTGTGGAACGCTCTACCCAACATGGTGATGATCATTTCAAAGTACCATGCATATTGTAAGATATTAGTTATCACATATGACTCAATGGATGTCTGCCTCAGACATATATTTTTGATTACAGAAAGCCATACTCATAAACTCATGACGTGGTCTTAAAAAGGTGTACCCAAAAAAAGGCCCCCTTTGTAGTGACTTCACATGGCAGCATTAAAAATTCAGAGAAACAAAAAACAGTCTCCTGTTGCTAAAATATTCCCAGTTTCTCATCCCAAACAGCCCCCTCATGGTTATTTTATATACAGCCACCTCCCCCCTTGGATTCTTACATAAAGCCTTAGGCGGGGCACATGAAAAACGCATGGCGTTTTTGAAAGACGCTGTGGTTTTGAGTGTGGTTTTTTGGATCCATTTTCGTTTCCCGTTTAATCAAGATAATAGGTAAAACCAGTCAAAAACGGATACGGTTTTTACCGGACTGCTTAAAAATGGGCCAAAAAACGGTGTTAATCACACTTGGTGATGGTGCCAGCCCTGATCAGAGGGCAATGTGAACATAAAAAGCAAAGAGCAAGTGTGAAAGGTGCCTTAATTATTAATACTAATTAATAATCTAATAGTAATTAACTAATCTAATAGGCACGTGGATAATCTCTCTCCTCTTGTATGTGCGGGTATATGCCGGCTCTGTCTGTGCATCACATCCATTTGCCTTCTATACATTTCCTACTTTCTTCATAAACGTGAAAAAACTTAACAGCAAAAAACAACCTGCTACAACTCAATCTGTTTGGCCATAGGGCACTGCCGACCTGATGTCACCCCAAAGCTGTCAATACTGGTGGTTGTTATCACACCTTTCGAGCCTGAACCTTGCATCCAACATATCCTTCTCCATCTCGTGCCTTGAGAAGTAAATTAATTCCCTATCCACATCTTCATAATCATGGATGTGCAGTGTAGCCTTTCCATCCCCTATAGAGCTTTTATTCCCTCCTGCTTCTTCCGCTCTATGGTTTACTTCCCTTGTTATGGTCCACCAGGGAGCAGAGATTAGCATTTGCTGACTGCATGGCTACAGGCGCTCTGTCACTCCATAATGTGCGACATCTCTGCACCTTCACCGCCGTCTACCTGTCTCCCTCTTATGTCCCTCACACCTCTCCCTCTGCGCAGATTCCATATTTGCCATCACTATAGTAATTATTTCATTTCTCTTCACTTTCCAACAGAGAGTAGTATTTCCGCATCTGAATAGATACTGTCACGGCAGGTGGTAGCGAGTCAGAATGTGGCACAACCGCGATACATTCCCTCCCTTGGGCACCGCTTGTAAGATTCATGCTGATCAGTCAGGTGCCAAGACAGCTCGACATATGGATGTGAATGTCAGAGACATATATATGGCGGATTATTATCTCTTGATCTGTCTGCAAATAAAACCAGTAGAAATAAATTATCTCACGGGTCGAAGAAGAATTTCGGTTGAACCGAGAGAAGCCATTGATTTTGTGCAGGTGTCAAAGTGTCAGGTATGTTGTCCCCTCATTATCCCTGTTCCAGTGGGCAAAATGGTCTATACAGTCACTAAAAGTGATCTCTATGGAGATGGAATCATGTCAGCTGGGCCATCGTTCCGGCAGCACCTTGTAACTCTGGATACAAACATTGATTGTCATTATAATGGTATTTAAGGAATTCATTAAAATGTTTAAATGACCCAGAAAGTGGGAGAGAAAGGCTCGCACCGCATGTAAACAGTGAGGGGAAAAAAACACAACAGATGGTTCTGTGCAAATTATACCTTCCTTGGCTTAGCGATGATTAGAAACACAAAACCTTCAGCCCCTTTTTTCGAACATGTCAGCGTTGGTTACAAAAGTGAAGCTTGCCCAAGCGGATGTTAGAAAAAACTTGTGGAAAAGAGAAAAAAAATAGGAAGAAAAAGTTCTTTTCGCATTGTTGTTACATACTTTTAGTTTGCTGACTGTATTGGTTCCCAATGTGTAAGTGAATGTAATAAGGGAAGACGAGGGAATGGAGTCACCGATTCGCCCGATCCGGTAGCCCATACAATGGCTGAGTGTGATTGGGTCATTCATGAAAACCATGATTAATTTGCTGCGAGCATAAATCACAAAATCAATTTACAAATAGTCAAAATTGCAATGGGGACAAGTGAGCCATCAAATTATTGGTATATTCATTGCCACAATAGTCATTTAAATTAAGGAGGTGGTTTTAAAGTGGGAGTAAAATAATCACACTGTCTCCCAGCAGGCAGATGTATAAGTCTTTAACTACACAAGTGATGCTGTACTGAAGCATTATGGGATTAATAATTGATTAGCACAGCGATATAAAAAAAAAATAAAGAATTGAGTGTCTTTTATCTATTATACAATGCAATCAGGTAGGGAGACAGGGATGACAATTTTAAAAAATATATTTTACTTATAGAGTATATAATATGTTGGGTGGGAATGTTGTGAAACTTTCTAACATACATAACAGATGGAACCTATGGGGGGATGGTGGTTATGGGGGATGAACGTGTAGATGGCAATATGGTACTGCACGTACCGATCCGTGCATGGGGAAAAAGATGGATTTGTCCCATCTTTCCCCCATGTGCCGGCCCAATGTAGTGCATTTCTAAACATCAACGATGAAGTAAAGAGGTTTAACCTCACTGCTCAGAGCTGTGGAAACAAACACAGGGAGAGACAGATGTGAGCACATAGTCAGTTCCATAGACACACCACTACACACTGGAATAGGATCTGTATGAGAGTCCGTTCGGGAAAATGTTTCGTTACAAAGTAAGCCAAATATCTTAATACAATCTAAGAAAAAAAAAAAAAACATTATAACACACTTTCTCCCCCAAGCAAATGCTAAGAATTGGCTCAAATTGATGGTTGCTTGAGTGCTTCAACAACATATAGATATATACTGGCTGTACCAGGTTGTTAAAGTTCCCACCCCTTGCTTGGGGGCCCTACCTTCTGATGTATCTGGCAGGCTGTCTACACTGGCATACAATTCTACGCAAGACTCTCTGGTATAGAACTGCGTTCTGTGCCCGTTCAGGCTTGAAACGCGCGGCCACCAGAGCAAGTGGCCAAGAATGTCCTCGCATCGCCCCTCGTTAACGCTTCAAGACCCTCAATGCCCATTGGTGTTCCAGTGGAAATAATCAGAGAGAGTTCACCGGTTTTAATAGGAATTGCAGTTATTCCAAGGCTTGTTATCCAGAAGAAAACTGTCTGATCAATTTTTACATTGTGTTATGTTATCTTGTCAGGACTCGGGGTCAGTGAACCCTCTGGACCAACGTGGGGATGGTACTAGACAACAGCTGGGACCGGAATCTAAGTGATGGTCTTGCTGCGGGTGTGATGCCGCCAGTCTTCCACAGGTGTGTGATAGCCCGCGGTGGCAGCCAAGGTCAAAGTACAGAATCGCAATCCAGGCTCGAAGGTCAGAGACAGGCAGGTAGTCAGGGTAGTGGCAGAGAGCTAGGTCACAGGTCATGTCTGAGGTCACAACAGGAACTCAAGGCAGAGCGCGGGGAACAGGAAAGGTAATAGGAACAAATGCAAGGAAGCTTTCTCTATGGCGTTAGCTCAAAGATCCGCTGGTTTGGTTAACAGGAACCCGAAAATGACCAGCGCCAATCAGTGGTGCTCTGACCTTTAAATTTCGTAAGTGCCGGTACGGTGTGCCCTAGGAAGCGGGGAGCGTGCGGCCTAAGCGGGACGGGAGAGCAGGAGATGGAGAGGTGAAGTGCGGGGCGGGTACGGGGAAAAAGCGAACGGAGGGAGAGGGGCACGGGTGTGTCTGCGATCGAGGCATGGATCCAGGACACCAGTGACACTCATCTCTACTATCAGATGTTAACATCACATTTTCATTACGTTTTTTATACAGGATTGTTGGCTGGGATTTCTAGGGTGAATACCTCTCTATGGGTTAGTGATTTGTATAAGGACAACATCTGATCAGGAGAGGTATTAGATGCCAAATACACTAGGAATTAGCAGATACATAATAGATTAATATAGGCATGTGCTTTTTAGCTTTGCATTTATTAACCTACTCTCATAAGGGTGTAATAGGGTATAATTTTTGGGGGCTGTTTGGATACTAATCAATTTGTATGAATCTCATACACACAGCGAGAGTTTAATCCATATTCTTCCAGGGTGGTTGTTGTTTGAGATAAGTTTGGCTTATGTTTCGACCAGCAAAATTGTCAGCGCAAGATGCAGAAGTCATCAAAGGAAAGCAGCTTGAATAAAGACGTGGGTAGACAATACAAGGAGCCTATACAATGCCAGGCAGGTGTGGAACAAAAGACCACATCCCGAAATGAGGGTATTTTAACCTTGAATAGAAATATTATTGTTTATAAGAATTTCCTATCTACATTGTAATGTAAAAATGTAAGCGATAGTTCTCATTATTAGGAGAAGATTATTGAGCGCATTATACTGCAGAACAATACAGCTGCCGCACTAGACCGGGGGGGACTATACATACTGTAGTATACTGTAACTATGGTGACTTCCTCCATGTGCAACAAAGTGCGGCTGAGTATGCATGTCCCATGTAGCCTTCGTGAGCAAACCTGCTTATCTATAGCAGAGGTAAGGCGCCCGTTGATGGGACCCCATATCATCGCATCTGGAGTCTATTGTCATGAATTACAGGCAGGGCACCCCACTGAATGGAGCCCAGACAGTGTACAATTTAGCATCCATGGTAATAGGGAAGGCAGCGCACCAATCAGTAATCCATTGTAACAGGCCGGGTCCCCTTAGTCAGTAATCCATGTAATAGGCAGGGTGTACCCCCTTAGTCAGTAATCCACATTGATGCTGGTGGGGGCCAAGAAGAGCAAGTGATGGGGGGCACCTGGGGGAGCGCACCCCAGGACCCCTCCCTATAAGGGTGCTGTCACATGTCGCGTTTACTGCATGTGGTTTTTAAAAACGCATTGCTACAGCTGAAGGGATATCCCTAATTAAACAGCTGTTTAAGCTGCAAGCGTTAACGATTGTTACGCGTGCGGTTGTTAACGCTTGAAACGCGTGATTAACATCGCGTTAACGCATGCGTTTGTAAACGAAGTGTTATAGCTGTTTAATAGGGAAATATCCCTTCAGCGTGTATAGCAATGGTTTTTTAACGATGCAGTAAACGGACGTGTGGACCGAACCCTAATCTGGCCATGATCAGATCAGAGACCAGAAAATAGAGTTGTGCTGCTGAATACCACAATGCACACCATGCGTTAGAATATTGCCATTATTGATGAAAGACTAAATTGGTTCTTACTGACCACAGTCTTTTTTGACATCCTGGGATTGATGATTATAGCTGAGACTAAACGCTTGACGCTCCCATAGACTTGACTACACCTTGGGGGCAAACTTTGCATTCGCCAGAGACAGTGGATAACTTGAAGCTGATGGGCCCAGTGCAAAGTTCTTGCCAGGCCCCGACTGCCTTGTATGGTTTATAGTAATAGTCTACTGTATGGAAAAGTGACACCTCTATGGGCCCCCTAAGGCTTGGGCCCGGTTTGCGACCAACACCTCTGCAAACCCCTCAAGTTACGCCCCTGGCCCGAGATGCATAAAGGGTGTCAGTGGACCTCTCTGCTTTCCAAGAAAGATGAGGGTCCCAATGGTGGGACCTGCATTTATCTTCGTTATATATGACATATCCTGTGGACATCTCATGAATAACCTAGATGAGAAAACCCTTATTGAGGGGAATGTAGCAAACGCCACTGGATAGATGTCTGTAAATATGTGGGCACAAGAAGATGCTCCAGCAGTGGAGATTTTTATTAAGTGTAGGGATATTGCATTGATTTGGCTTGATAAGTGTGATATGGACATATGGGGGTCATTTATCAGGGCTTCTTGTGTAGTTTGGGGCTTCGATTGTACCCCATCGCATGACCACCAGCGCATGATAAAATTCCATCAAGGACTTCCATCCAGGGCCGCCATCAGGGGGGGTTTAGTGTGATTCTGTTAAGGGGCCCGAGGAGGAGAAGAGGCACCAAGTCACAGAAAACCAAGTTGCAGGGAACTCACTGTGCACACAGGGCCAAATTATCATTCTTTGGAGGTTGGGGGGCCCTAAACTCCCTAGTAGCCAGCCTGCTCCATCTATGTATCCACTTTAGAGGGGTCCTGATAGTTCAAAGGTCTTAACATTTACACCTACATCTCCCCAAACCTTTTACATCTACAAAAAATCTGATGTTCTCCTGGTGCCATTTTTAGGGACAAATACCGTACATATTTATGTGGAAAGTTGGGAAAACCAGACTGGATTTGTTACAACTGATTGCACAAGATAAATGGTCAAGATAACATTGTACAGAGTTTAATGTACAGATTTGTGAAAAAGTGTATTCATGAGTGTAAATGTTACAGCAGAGCGGTTAAACACTTCTATACGACAGCAGAAAAGTGGAGAGAAATCAGCCCTGAATGGTTTTCTACCCTGTAATATATATTGTGAATATAATAATTGGAAACGTGAGAGGGATACATGTATAGAGAAGAATGGCATTGGGTGGAGGAAAGTGCAGCCAGTGACTGCAAACATTGTCAGAGATTTATGGAGCTTGGAACCTGTACACATTGCGGGACCAGAGGTTTGTCCCTTAGTATCGGGCATCATGTAGTTACCGGCTACAGATCCTCCCTGATGTCCGTTTTTTTATATAGCTCAATACAAAGCAACCAAAAACAACATTCTCCCCGCATTCAGCTTTATATACAGTTAGAACATCATATACTACATAAGATAATACACACAGTGATGTCACAGTACAGGGATAATACGACAGGATGTCAGAGTACAGGGCATAAAAATAGTTGATTCCGACGATAGATCACAGGATAATACACGTGCACAGTACAGGATAACTAACACAGTGATGTTCACAGTACAGAGATAATACAACAGTGATGTACAGTACAGGGCTAATACACCACGTGATGTCCACGACAGGGATTAAGCAGACAGTGATGTCCCAGTACAGACGATAATACACACAGTGATGTCACAGTGTAGGGATGATACACACCAGTGATGTCACATAAGGGATAATACACACGTTGTGTCACACGTACAGGGGATAATACACATAGTTGATGTCACACCGTACCAGGATAAGCACACAGTGATGTCACAGTACAGGGATAATACACAGTGATGTCACAGTACAGGGATAATAACAGGATGTACAAGTACAGGGATTAATACACACAGTGAAAGTCACCGTACAGATATATACACAAAGTGTATGTCACAGTACAGAGATAAACACACACGTGCTGTCACAGTCAGAGATAATATACACAGTGAGTCACAGTACAGGGGGAATACAAAGCACAAGTGAGGTCCACAGTACAGGGATAATACACTGATGGCACAAGTACAGGGATAATACACAGGGATGTCACAGTACAGGGAATTAATCACACAGGTGATGTCACAGTTACAGGAGATAATATACAAGTGATGTCACGAGTACAGGGGGATAATACACACAGTGATGTCAAATATAGGATTCTACACACAGTGATGTCACAAGTACAGGGATAATACCACAGTGAAGCACAGTTCAGATATCATACCACAAAGTGTATGTCACAGTTACAGAGATAATATACAAAGTGAATGTCACAGTTTACAGGGATTTAAGAACACAGTTTTGTCAAAGTACAGAGATAATACAAATAGTGATTGTCAAAATGACAGGGCACAATACACACAGTGAGCCACAGTACAGGATTACTACACACAGTAGTGATGTCACAGTTAGAAGAGGTAATAATACACACAGTGATGTAACAGTAAGGGATAGTTAATACACACCAGTGATGTCACAGTACAGAGATAATATACAATAGTGTTGTACAGTATGGGAATATAATAACCCCACAAGTGATGTCTCAGTATAGGATTTAAATACACAATGTAATGGTCACCTTACAGGGATAATACAACAGTGAGTCACGTAAAGGGATATTAATTAACACAGTGATATCCAGTATAGGGATTAATACACACTGTCGATGTCACAGTAAAGGATAATACACACAGTGATGTCACAGTCAGGATTAATCACAACAGCAAGTCACAGTAAAGGATAATCCCAAACAGTGAGGTTGGCCCAGTACAGGGATAATTCACACAGTGATGTCAAATACAGGGGATATAATGACACACAGTGGTTTGTCACAGTACAGGGATAATACACACAGTGAGTCAAGTACAAGGAAATACACACAGTGATGTCACAGTACAGGGATAATACAAAACAGTGATGGAAGTACAGGGAAGATACACACAGTGATGTCACCAGTACAGGGATAACACCACAGAGATGTCACAGTACATGGATAATAACACACCGTGATGGCACGTACAGGGATAATACACACCGTGAGACACAGTACAAGCGCTATAATACACACAGTGATGTACAGTACAGGGATAATTACACCCCAGTGATGTCACAATAAAGGTAGGAATACACACAGTTTTGTCACCAGTAAGAGATTAATACACACAGTGATGTCCCAGTTAAGGGAATAATACACACAGTGGTGTACAGTTACAAGGTAATACACACAGTGATGTCACAAGTACAGGGATTAATAAGACACACGGATGTCCACCAGTACAGGGATAATACACACCAGTTTGTCACAGTACATAGATAATACACACAGTGATGTCAAGTACAAGGGATAATACACACAGTGATGTAACCAATACAGGGATAATACACACAGTTGATGTGCAGTACAGGGATAATACACACACGTGAGTCACAAGTTACAGGAGAATACACACGTTGATGGCCACAGTACGAGATAAAACAACAGTGATTGTCCACAGTACAGAAAGATACACACAGTGATGCCACACAGACAGAGATAATACAACAGTGATGTCACAGTACAGGATAATACACACAGTGATTGTCACAGTACAGGGATAATAAACACAGTGATATCACAAGTAAAGGGAAATACACACAGTGATGTCCACAGTAAAGGGATTAATACACACAGTGATGGCACAGTACAGAGATATAACACAGTGATGTCACAGTAAGGGATTAATTAGACCACAGCGATATCACAGGTCAAGGGATAATACACACCAGCGATGTCAAATACACACAGTTTTGTCACAGTGCAGAGATAATACACACAGTGATGTACCGTACAGGGACTATATACTACACACAAGTGATGTCACAATACAGGTAGAATACAAACCGTTTGTCAGACAGGATAATACAACAGTGTGTGAGTCAAATACGGTAGAATCCACACAAGGTTTTGTCACAGTACAGAGATAATACACACAGTGATGTCACCAGTACAGGGATAATACACCAGTGGTGTCACAGTTACAAGGAGAAATTACCACACAGTGATGTCACAGTACAGGGATTAATTACACACAGTGATTTGTCACAGTACAGATAATAATACACAAGTGATGTCACAGTACCAGGGATAATAACACAGTTTGTCACAGTACATAGATAATACACAAGTGATGTCACAGTACAGGGAAATACACACAGTGATGTACACTACAGGGATAATACCACAGTGATGTTGCAGTACAGGGATAAGAAACAAGTGATGTCACAGTACAGGAATAATAACGCACAGTGAGTCAAGTACAGGGATGGATCATACACACAGTGATGTCACATACAGGGCTAATACACACAGTGGTGATGTTGCAGAGTACAGGGTAATACACACAGTGATGTAACAGTACAGGATAGATACACAACAGTGATGCCACAGTACAGAGATAATACACACAGTGATGTCACGTAGACAGAAATAATAACACAGTGTGCAAAGTACAGAGATAATCAACAGTGAGGTCACAGTACAGAGATAATACACACAGTTGATGTCACTTCATTGGGGATGACATGGTGCAAGTGAATGAATCCAGTAATAAGAAGCTCACGTCCTCATGATAATGAGAACTTTGTGGTAGTTCATAGCTTCTATCCTAAACCTCAGCCTGATACATTTGATAAGTACTTGGTAGTAAGGACACAGTATCTATGTAGCCATGGAAGCAGAGTAAAGTATTGATATTGACCCCTTAAAGGAAACCTACCGCCACGGATCTACCTATAAAGGTAGATCGGGTGGTAGCTGCATCTATTGGACTTGCAAACTTTTTATAACTTTTATTTTCCTAACATGCAGATTTTCTAAAGAGGCTACTGGGGCGTGGAGTAACCAGAGCTGAGGCTAAAGGGCATGGCTACTTCACGCCCCAGTAGCCTCTTTGAGCCACCTACCAGATATCTTCGGTGCACAGCTATGAGGAGCTGCGTGCCCTCGTCCGCCTGCCGTCTGTGCAAGTGCAGAACAGCAGACCTGAGGCTGCGCGGTCACTGCTTTGAAGCCGGAGCTACTAAGCCAGGATCCAGGACTGATAGAGACAGGTTGGAATTATACCTGTGAAATGCTGTATTTTTGTTAAAAACAGTGAATTAGAGAATGTGTTATTTTTTTATCCTGAGTTTATTTATGAATTTTGCCTTCATGGGAATAGCCCTTTTATGGCCATTTCATGAAAGTTCCTTTTGGATCACTCTAAATCATGTTTACAGTATATACAGTAGTGAATGTTATATGAATATACTCTTTTACCCTGAACCACCAAGAAAGGGAGTACCATAGACAGTGGTGATCTTCTTATATTTGTTATCCATGGCCTCCTTCCTTCTAAAATCAACCTTTAAATTATGGTCAAGAGTCTGAAGGGCTCTGGGGGGTGTCACCAGAGTCCCTTTGTGTTGTAGCTTCACAGGCTGTTACACTGTCTTCCCCTTGCCTCTGCTCCCTTACCTCTCTCTCCGCCCGGTGTAATTTCACTGCAGCAGAGGAAGTTTCAGCACAAGGTGGGAGGTGGAAGTGTTCCCTGCACATTGTAACAGCCTGTGAATCTGCAGTACAGAGGGACTCTGGCACTTCAGGCTCATAAGCATGATTTTAAAAGTTGATTTTAGAAGGAAGGAGGCCATGAATAATGAATATCAGAAAATGAGAAAATGAGAAAACGACTATGGGTAAGTGTCCATGGTTTATCATGCTTTATTTTGTTGGTAGATTTCTTTAAAACTCCACCTTTAGCTTAGGCCTCGATGGAATAGAATATAACACCTCCACTCCTTTGGTTTAGACCTCAATGAAATCTAATAATAACCACCTCCCACTTTACCATAATTAAAGTTAATGGCGTAAGACCACTAAGGTAGTGGCACCATATAAGTTACAACATAATCAAATATCAACCTTCTCTGTTACCTTTGGTCACCAAAACCGAGGCTTGCACCCATTCCAAAAAAGGAATGAAATCTTAACCTCTCCACTTTCCTGGACCACCAGAATAATCAGATTTTTTTGGTTAAATTTCACACTTCTTATGTTAAAAACAATGGATACAATTTTGTAGTCTTTTCCAATGTCTCCGGATTATTGTATCACACTTATAATGGAAGGATGTGTCATGTCTCGCAATTTAATCAACCACCTGCATATTTATAGAGTTTGGAGATGCTCAGATACTTAGTTTATTATCTCATTTTATTTCATGATTATTAATAATAAAATTGTTCTCTTAATGAACAATTTCGAACAATGCAATTAATTCATCGCTCAAAGGAATAGGGGAAACAAAGGAAAGTCTGCGACAAAAACTAACAAGAGAACAAGTAGAATGTTACGGAACAAAATAATCTCCACTTCTCCTTATCTGGGAAATTGAGTAGTACACATCAGTGAAGTTGGTCGAAAATGATGTTTACAGAAATTATTTGTACGGGCGTAAGACTGGAAACGCCCTTATCTACAGGGGAAGCAGCTTTTATTTTCATACTGTGCAATTCATTTTTTGGAAACTTTCTACATCATAGCATTCAATTATAAGATTCAGTGCCGTATATTTCAAACTGTTCTAAGACATAAACTTCAAATACAGCCCTTCAGACCAGCGAAATCCGACAGTCCTGCCTCTATTTCACTTAAATCTCAAGACTGTTTGATCGCCTCCTCTTTGTAGTGAGTTAGATCAGTGTGGATGCTATAGAATAAGTCCGGGATGCAGCCTGCAGCAATTCGTAGGGTCAAGGTGCCAGTGACTGCAAAGTTCCAAGCTCTTCCCATTCTCGTACAGTTGCACAGTCGGATCCTCGTCAAGAATAAGTATGTAACATTACCTGAGTAACTACTTAAGAAGCAAGACCCGGGATTCCGAAATATGTGACCTTAATAAGCTGAACATTGAAAAGGGAACATATAGACGCTGCCCGAAAGGAGATGATATTGAGAGAAGATTCTTTTGCTGTGCAAAGGTGATTTCCGAGAGCTTCATTAATTCTTCCAAACCGTTTAATAAGAAGCTGTCTAGCCGAATAAAACATCGGGTAAAAGTCGGTAATTATTCTGATTCTTGAGGCACATATGTCGCCGGTATAAGAATTCTACAGTTTCATCAGAGATTTTGGGTATTCAGACCCTGGAGGAAGTAAATTACCTGTGTGTACTGGTGTAATGTCAATGTCACAATTGTATTCATTGATGCTAATGAGGATCATATGGAAGTGTAGAACTTGTGTTTACTTGTCTTCTCCCAGCTCCCTATTAGTGTATATTCAATGCTGTATTATTCTACTTTGCTTAGAAACTGCTTTTGGGGGTGATGTCTCGTCAAAATGAATGTGCAGATGTAGCAAAGTTTCACATCGTACATAATGCGTCCCCAACACTCTGGTAAACATTTTCAATGGCTTTTGTTGTCATCGGAGATGGCTTCAGGGTGATATCACTGGCAGTCAGATACATTACTGTGTCTAATTTCCAGAAACCATTTCTGTCTTCTACAGGATGTACAAACACGTCTACCTTTTCAAATATTGCATTCTACCCAGCAGACACCACCATGTCTTATCAGATCACTTGCAATGTACAATAAATGGAGTTGAGCAGATTGTACATAGTGTCCTATCTGCAGGCAGCATGTTCTAGAGCAGGAGGACTGAGAAGATTGTACATAGTGTCCTATCTGCAGGCAGCATGTTATAGAGTGTTTAGCTGCTTTGAACCCGTTTATCTATTACGATAAAAAAAAAGGTGCAAAGCAGCTAAATGCATGGTAAAGGTAAAAAAAACTGATGCGTTTTAAAAACACATGCGTTTTTAAATGGACTGAAAACTCATGCTTAAAAATGGACCAAAAAAGCAGTGTGTGGCATCATCCTAAGGGTGGTGGCACACGTGGCATTTTGAACCCGTTCTTAGTGGTTTTTAGTCATGTTTTTTGAAAACGCATCCATTTTTGACCTGTTTTAATTCAGATAATTGGTAAAACCAGTCAAAAACGGATGTTTTTCTAAAATGCCACGGGTTCAAAATGCCACGTGTGACCGTAGCCCAAGGGTGATGCCACACATGCCGTTTTTAACCCGTTTTTGGTCCGTTTTTAAGCAGTCCGTTAAAAAAGGCATGCGTTTTTTAAAAACACATCCTTCATTGATAGGTTTTAACAACTGGTCAAAAACGGATGCGGTTTCAAAAACGCATGCTTTTTTGGACGGACTGCTTAAAAATGGCCCAAAAACGGGTTCAAAACTGTGTGGCATCACCCTTAGGTTGACATCACCTGAGTGCCTCATGGCTCCGCCAGCTGCTAGTTATACACTTGGTACTCACTCCTTGTGTTGTCCTGCTCTTCACAGACAGCCAGTGACATCACCCAACTGGCTGCAGTAGTAAGCAGTGGCTGGCGTAGCCGTGAGGCGCTCAGGCGACGTCAGCCAGCTGCCTGCATTAGTAACTAGCGGCCTAACGGAGGCATGAGGCGCTCAGGTGACGTCAGCCTGAGTGCCTCAGGCTCATTTACATATTGTAATAAAGTTATTCTTCATGGTATTCCGGACCCCTGAAAGGTAGAAAAAAGCCTGCAACCAACCCCCTTAGGTAATAAGCATGATTGTGTGGACAGTAATCTGGTGGTAGATGTCCTTTAAAGAGGACCTGTCACCCCGAAAATGACCCCCACAAAATGTGCCCCCCCATACTCCTCACCCCAGCCCCTTGCTCCCCAGACAGTTTTTTTTTACATTTATTTGTGTTAAATTGCTTTAAAGCGATCCGGCCTCTTACTAAATAAGAGGTCGGATTCTCCTATCTTGTGCCCGGGCAGTCGGCCTTATTCATTAGGGGGCCGGCCGACACACCCCCTCCACGCCCCCTATCTGCGGAGACCTGTAGGAGAAGCTGGCAGCATTGCATGTATTGCGTAATCGCTGCCGTCTCTCCGAGATGTGGCGCTGTATGTAAGCCTGGCGCGGCCGCAGCTGCTGTTAGTGCAGCGCGGCCGCCCCCTCAATGTATAGGAGAAAGTCTGCGGCCGCAGCCCCATCTCGGAGAGCCAGCAGCAATTACGCAATACATGCGATGCTGACGGCTTCTCCTACAGGTCTCCGCAGACTGGGCCGGCCCCCTAATGAATAAGGCCCGGGCTCAAGATAGGAGAATCCGACCTCTTATTTAGTAAGAGGTCGGATCGCTTTAAAGCAATTTAACACAAATAAATTTTAAAAAAAATGTCTGGGGAGAAAGGGGCTGGGGTGAGGAGTATGGGGGGGGGGCACATTTTGTGGGGGTCATTTTAGGGGTGACAGGTCCTCTTTAAGAGCAAGAGGAGGTGAGTCAATTGACCACGGTGCTCTATGTGCAGATAGAGCAGGAGCAGATCTACAGAGGCAGCATGTTATAGATACTACAGACACAAGACATTTGTGGCAACGCCTCCTACCCAACATGTGATGATCATTTTCTTAAAAGTTACTTCATGCAAAGTATTGTTATCCATGACTAAGGATGTTGTTGGGAAGAAGACTCATGACTGTGGTCTTAAAAAAGGTGTACCCAAAAAAGGCCCCCTTTGTAGTGACTTCACATGGCAGCATTAAAAATTCAGAAACAAAAACAGTCTCCTGTTGCCTAAAATATTCCCCAGTTTATCATCCCAAACAGCCCCCTCATGGTTATTTTATATACAGACACCTCCCCCCTTGGATTCCTTACATAAAGCCTTAGGCCGGCGGCACATGAAAAACGCATGCGTTTTTGAAAGACGCATGTGGTTTTTGAAATAGCATCCATTTTTGACCCGTTTTAATTAAGATAATTGGTAAAATCAGTCAAAAACGGATACGGTTTTTACCGGACTGCTTAAAAACGGGCCAAAAACGGGTTCATCACACTTGGTGATGGCGCCAGCCCTGGTCAGAGGGCAATATGAACATAAAAAGCAAAGAACAAGTGTGAAAGGTGCCTTAATTATTAATACTAATTAATATATCTAATAGTAATTAACTAATCTAATAGAGCACATGGATAATCTCTCTCCTCTTGTATGTGCGGTATATGTCGGCTCTGACTGTGCATCACATCCATTTGACTTCTATTACATTTCCTACTTTCTTCATAAACGTGAAATAAACTTAACAGAAAAAAACAACCTGCTACAACTCAATCTGTTCTTGGCCATAGGGCACTGCCGACCCTGATGTCACCCCAAAGCTGTCAATACCTGGCTGGTTGTTATCACACCTTTCCGAGCCTGAACCTTGCATCCAACATATCCTTCTCCATCTCCTGTGCCTTGAGAAGTAAATTAATTCCCTATCCACATCCTTCATAATTCATTGGATGTGCAGTGTAGCCTTTCCATCCCCTATAGAGCTTTTATTTCCCTCCTGCTTCTTCCGCTCTATGGTTTACTTTCCCTTGTTATGGTCCACCGGGGAGCAGATTAGCATTTTGCTGACTGCATGGCTACAGGCGCTCTGTCACTCCATAATGTGCGACATCTCTGCACCTTCACCGCCGTCTACCTGTCTCCCTCTTATGTCCCTCACACCTCTCCCTCTGCGCAGATTCCATATTTGCCCATCACTATAGTAATTATTTCATTTCTCTTCACTTTACTCCAACAGCGAGTAGTATTTCCGCATCTGAATAGATACTGTCACGGCAGGTGGTAGCGAGTCAGAATGTGGCACACACCGCGATACATTCCCTCCCTTGGGCACCGCTGTAAAGATTCATGCTGATCAGTCAGGTGCCAAGACAGCTCGACATCTGGATGTGAATGTCAGAGACATCTATATGGCGGATTATTATCTCTTGATCTGTCTGCAAATAAAACCAGTAGAAATAAAATTATCTCACGGGTCGAAGAAGAAATTTCGGTGAACCGAGAAGCCATTGATTTTGTGCAGGTGTCAAAGTGTCAGGTATGTTGTCCCCCTCATTATCCCTGTTCCAGTGGGCAAAATGTCTATTACAGTCACTTAAAAGTGATCTCTATGGAGATGGAATCATGTCAGCTGGGCCATCGTTCCGGCAGCACCATTGTACTCTGGATACAAACATTGATTGTCATTATAATGGTATTTAAGGAATTCATTAAAATGTTTAAATGACCCAGAAAGTGGGAGAGAAAAGGCTCGCACCGCATGTAAACAGTAGGGGAAAAAAACACAACAGATGGTTCTGTGCAAATTATACCTTTCCTTGGCTTAGCGATGATTAGAAACACAAACCTTCAGCCCCTTTTTTCGAACATGTCAGCGTTGGTTACAAACAGTGAAGCTTTGCCAAGCGGATGTTAGAAAAACTTGTGGAAAAGAGAAATGTTCGCTCATCTCTATTCTTTTCGCATTAGTTGTTACATACTTTTAGTTTGCTGACTGTATTGGTTCTCCCACTGTGTAAAGTGAATGTAATAAGGGAAGACGAGGGAATGGAGTCACCGATTCGCCCGATCCGGTAGCCCATACAATGGCTGAGTTGATTGGCTCATTCATGAAAACCATGATTAATTTGCTGCGAGCATAAATCACAAATCAATTTACAAATAGTCAAAATTGCACTGGGGACAAGTGAGCCATCAAATTATTGGTATATTCATTGCCACAATAGTCATTTAAAATTAATGGGAGAGTTTTTAAAGTGGGAGTAAAATAATCACACTGTCCTCCCAGCAGGCAGATGTATTAAGTCTTTAACTACACAAGTGATGCTGTACTGAAGCATTATGGGATTAATAATTGATAGCACAGCGATAAAAAAAAATATAAGAATTGAGTGTCTTTTACTTCTATTATACAATTGCAATCAGGTAGGGAGACAGGGATGACAATTTTAAAAAAATATATTTTTACTTATAGAGTATATAATATTGTTTGGGTGGGAAATGTTGTGAAGACTTTTCTAACATACATAACAGATGAACCTATGGGGGATGTGCGTATGGGGGATGAACGTGTAGATGGCAATATGGTACTGCACGTACCGATCCGTGCATGGGGAAAAGATAGGATTTGTCCCATCTTTCCCCCATGTGCACGGCCCATATGCTGTGCATTTCTAAACATCAAGCTGAAAGTAAAGAGGTTTAACCTCACTGCTCAGAGCTGTGGAAACAAACACAGGGAGATCAGATGTGAGCACATAGTCAGTTCCATAGACACACACTACACCTACTGGAATAGGGATCTGTATGAGAGTCCGTTCGGGAAACTGTTTCTTTACAAAGTAAGCCAAATATCTTAATACAATCTAAGAAAAAAAAAAAAACATTCATAACACACTTTCTCCCCCAAGCAATGCTAAGAATTGGCTCAAATTATGGTTTGCTTTGAGTGCTTCAACAACATATAGATATATACTGGCTGTACCAGTGTATGTTAAAGTTCCCACCCCTTGCTTGGGGGCCCCTACCTTCTGATGTATCTGGCAGCTGTCTACACTGGCATACAATTCTACGCCAAGACCTCTCTGGTATAGAACTGCGTTTCTGTGCCCGTTCAGGCTTGAAACGGCGGCCACCAGAGCAAGTGGCCAAGAATGTCCAGCATCGCCCCACGTTACCGCTTCAAGACCCTCAATGCCCATTTGGTGTTCCAGTGGAAATAATCAGAGTTCACGGTTTTAATAGGAATTGCAGTTATTCCAAGGCTTGTTATCCAGAAAACTGTCCTGATCAATTTTTTACATTGTGTTCTGTTCTCATTGTCAGGACTCGGGGTCAGTGAACCCTCTGGACCACCGTGGGAGATGGTACTAGCCAACAGCTGGGACCGGAATCTAAGTGATGGTCTTGCTGCGGTGTGATGCCGCCAGGTCGTTCCACAGGTGTGACTAGCCCGCGGTGGCAGCCAAGGTCAAAGTACAGAATCGCAATCCAGGCTCGAAGGTCAGAGACAGGCAGGTAGTCAGGGCTAGTGGCAGAGATGCTAGGTCACAGGTCATGTCTGAGGTCACAACAGGAACTCAAGGCAGAGCGGGAACAAGGAAGGTAATAGGAACAAATGCAAGGAAGCTTTCTCTATGGCGTTAGCTCAAAGATCCGCCGGTTTAAACAGGAACCCGAAAATGACCAGCGCCAATCAGTGGTGCTCTGACCCTTTAAATCTTCGAGTGCCGGTACGTGTGCCCTAGGAAGCGGGGATGCGTGCGGCCTAGCCGGGACGGGAGCAGGAGCATGGAGAGGTAAGTGCGGGCCTGGGTACGGGAAAGCGACACGGAGAGGGGCACGGGTGTGTCTGCGATCTGAGGCATGGATCGCAGGGACACCAGTGACACTCATCTCTACATATCAGATGTTAACATCACATTTTCATTCCGTTTTTATACAGATTGTTTGGTGGGATTTCTAGGGTGAATACCTCCTCTCATGGGTTAGTGATTTGTATAAGGACAACATCTGATCAGGGAAGGTATTAGATGCCAAATACACTAGGAATGCTAGCAGATACATAATAGATTATTATAGGCATGTGCTTTTAGCTTTGCATTTATTAACCTACTCTCATAAGGGGTGTAATAGGGGATCATTATTTTGGGGGCTGTTTGGATACTAATACAATTTGTATGATCTCATACACACAGCGATGAGTTGTTAATCCATATTCTTCCAGGGTTTGTTTGTTTGAGATAAGTTTGGCTTATGTTTCGACAGCAAAATTGTCAGCGCAAGATGCAGAAGTCATCAAAGGAAAGCAGCTTGAATAAAGACGTGGGTAGACAATACAAGGAGCCTATACAATGCCAGGCAGGTGTGGAACAAAAGACCACATCCCGAAATGAGGGTATTTTAACCTTGAATAGAAATATTATTGTTTATACGACTTCCTATCTACATTGTAACAATGTAAGCGATAGTTCTCATTATTAGGGAGAAGGATTATAGATGCATTTATACTGCAGAACAATACAGCTGCCGCACTAGACCGGAGACTATACATACTGTAGTATACTGTAACTATGGTACTTCCTCCATGTGCAACAAAGTGCGGCTGAGTATGCATGTCCATGTAGCCTCTGTGAGAAACCTGCTTATCTAATACAGAGGTAAGGCGCGGCGTGATGGGACCCCATTATCATCTGCATCTGGAGTCTATTGTCATGAATTACAGGCAGGGCCCCCACTGAATGGAGCCCAGACAGTGTACATATTTAGCATCCATGTAATAGGCAGGAGCGCCCCTTAATCAGTAATCCATGTAACAGGCAGGGTCCCCCTTAGTCAGTAATCCATGTAATAGGCAGGGTGTCCCCTTAGTCAGTAATCCACATTGATGCTGGTGGGGGCCAAGAAGAGCAAGTTGATGGAGGGCACCTGGGGAGCGCACCCCAGGACCCCTCCCTATAAGGGTGCTGTCACATGTCGCGTTTACTGCATGTGTTTAAAAACGCATTGCTACAGCTGAAGGGATATTTCCCTAATTAAAAACTTTGGTATTATATGGAATGTGACTTCACTGTGTTGTATTATCCCTGTTACTGGACATCACGTGGTAACTCCTAGTTTGTGACATCACTGTGTGTTATCCTGTACTGTGAAATCACTTTGTATTATTATCTCTGTACTGTGACATCAAGTGTGTATTATACCTGCTACTGTTGACATCCCTGATGTATATCCCTGTACTGTTGCATCACTGTGTATTATCCTGTAATGTGACCTACTGTGTGCTTTATCCCTGTACTGTGACATCACTGTGTATATTATCTCTGTACTGTGACATCACTGTGTGTATTATCTCTGTACTGTGACATACACTTTGTGTATTATATCTGTACTGTGACTTCACTGTGTGTATTCTCCTGTACTTGTGACCTCCCGTGATTATCCCGTACTGTGCCAGCACTGTGTATTATCCCTGTAACTTGTGACATCACTGTGTGCTTATCTGTACTGTGACAGCACTATGGGTATTATCCCTGTACGTGACATCACTGTGTGTATTATCCCTTACTGTGACATCACGTGTGTATCATCCCTCACTCTGTGACATCCTGGTGTATTATCTATGTACTGTGACATCACTGTCTCAGTTATCCCTGTAACGTGACATCACTGTGGTATACCATGTACGTGTGACATCACTGTGTGGTATTATCTCTGTACTGTGACATCACTGGTGTATACCATGTACGTGACATAACTGTGTGTATTATTCCTGTACTGTGACATCCACTATGTGATTTATCCCTGTACTCTGACATCCACATGTTGTAAATTATCCCTGTACTGTGAAATCACTGTGTGTATTTCTTATGTAGTATATGATGTTTCTAACTGGATAAAGCTGGGAATTGCGGGGGAGAATGTTGTTTTGGTTGCTTGTTATTGAGCTATAGTAAAAAAAAAAAACGGAACATCGGGAGGATCTGTAGCCCGGTAACCACATGAATGGCCCGATACAAGGGACCAAACCTCTGGTCCGCAAATGTGTGTATCAAGTTCCAGCTCCATCAATCTTGCAATGTTGCAGTCATCTGCTGCAATTCACTACCACAATGACAGTTCTTTCTATACATGTATCCGGCTCACGTTGCCAATTATGTATTCACAAATAAGAATACAGGGTAGTAGAAAACCCATTCAGGGTGATTTTCTCTCCACTTTCTGCGTCGTACTAGACAGGGTTTACCGCTCTGCTGTACATTTCATACTCATGAAATACGGACTTTTCACAAAATCTGTACATTCAACATTGGTACCATGTGTTCTTGACCATTTATCTTGTGCTAAATCTAGTTGTAACAAATCCAGTCTGGTTTTCCAAAATTTCCCAACAATAAATCATTGTACGGTATTTTGTCCCTAAAAAAATGGCACCAGGAGAAAGCAGCAGATTTTGTAGATGTAAAAAGGTTTGGGGAGGATGTAGGATGTAAAGTTAGGACCTTGGAACTATCAGGACAACTTCCACAGCGGATACATAGATGGAAGCAGGGTTGCATAGGGAGTTTAGGGCCCCCCAACCTCCAAAGAATGATTATTTGGGCCCATTGTGTGACAGTGGTTCACCTGCAACTTGGTTTCGTGACTTGGTGCCTCTTCTCCCCTCGGGCCCCTTAACAGAGTCACGCTAACCCCCCTGATTGCGGCTATGGATGGAAGTCCTTGATGGAGTTTTATTATGCGCTGGTGGTCATGCGATGGGGTACAATCGAAGCCCCAAACTACAACAAGAAGCCCTGATAATGACCCCCATATGTCATTTACACTTTTATCAAGCCAAATCATGCAAGATCCCCAACACAATTATAAAAATCTCACTGGCTGGAGAGCATCTTCTTGTGCCCAATATTTACAGACATCTATCCAAAAGGTGGCGTTTGCTACAATTCCCCTCAATTAAAGGGGTTTCCTCATAGGTTATTCAGAGATGTCCACAGGATATGTAGTATAACGAAGAGATAAATGAAGGTCCCACAATGGGACCCTCATTTTTTGGAAAGTAGAGAGGTCCACTAGACACCCTTTATGGCATTCGGGCCAGGGGCGTAAATTGAGGGGTTGCAGAGGACTGGTGGTCGCAACGGGCCCAGAGCCTTAGGGGGCCCATAGGTGTCACTTTTCCATACAAACAAGTAGACTATACTATAAACCTACAATTGCAGTGGGGGCCTGGCAAAGAATTTGCACTGCGGGCCCATCAGCTTCAAGGTTATGCACGTCTTGGCGATGCAAGTTGCCCCAAGGTGTGTCAGTCTATGGGAAGCGGAGTCAGCATTTAGTCTCAGCATAATCATCAATCCCAATGGTGAGGATCCCAGGAAGGATCTTGAGGATTTCAAAAAAGACGGTGGTCAGTAAGAACAATTATTCTTTCATCAATAATGGCAATATTCTAACGCAGGGTTGATGTGGTATTGCAGCACAAACTCATTTTCTGGTCTCTGAGCGTAAGCATGCCAGATTAGGGTCGGTAAAAGTCGCAGTTTACTGCATGCGTTTAAAAACGCATTGCTACAAGCTGAAGGGAATTCCCTAAGTAAACAGCTATTAAACACTTGCGTTACAAACGCATGCGGTTAACGCGATGTTAACTCACGCGTTACAATGCGTTAACAACAGCACGCGTTAACAATGCGTTAACGCTTGCAGAGCGTAAAGATGTTTAATAGGGAAAAATATCCCTTCAGCTGTAAGCAATGCGTTTTGAAACACATGCAGAGTAACGCGACATGTGGGACAGACCCTTATAGGGAGGGGGTCTGGGGTGCGCTCCCCAGGTGCCCCCCATCACTTGTGTTCTTGGCACCACCAGCATCAATGTGGATTACTGACTAAGGGGACACCTGCCTATGACTGGATTAATGACTAAGGGGGACCCTGCATGTTAAATGGATAATGATTACAGGGGCGCTACTGCCTATACATGGATGGATGCTAACTATGTACACTGTCTGGGCTCCATTCAGTGGGGGCCCTGCCTGTAATTCATGACAATAGACTCCAGATGCAGATGATAATGGGGTCCCATCACGCGGCGCTTACATCTTGTATTAGATTAAGCAGGTTTTCACAGAGGCTATGGGACATGCAATACTCAGCCCGCACTTTGTTGCACATGGAGGAAGCACCATAGGGTTACAGTATACTACAAGTATGTATAGTCCCCGGTCATAGGGCGGCAGCTGTATTGTTCTGCACTAGTAGAAATGCATTATAATGCTCCCCTAATCTGAGAACTACGCTTACAATGTTACAATAGATAGGAATCTTATAAACAATAATATTCATTCAAGGTTAAAATACCATCATTTGGATGTGTCTTTTTGATTCCACACATGCCTGGCATTGATAGGCTCCTTGGAGTGTCTACCCACGTCTTTTTATTGGGGGGTGCCCTGTACTGTGACATCACTTTGTATATTATCTCTGTACTGTGACATACACTTTGTGTATTATATCTGTACTGTGACTTCACTGTGTGTATTATCCCTGTACTGTGACATCACTGTGTGTATAATCCCTATATTGTGACATCACTGTGTGTATTATCCCTGTACTGTGACATCACTTTGTATATTATCTCTGTACTGTGACATCACTGTGTGTATTATCCCTGTAAACAGCTGTTAAAGCTTGCAAGCGTTAACGCATTGTTAACGCTTGCGGTTGTTAACGCATTGTTAACGCGTGAGTTAACATCGCGTTAACGCATGCGTTTTGTAAACGCAAGTGTTAATAGCTGTTTAATTAGGGAAATATCCCTTCAGCTGTAGCAATGCGTTTTTAAACGCATGCAGTAAACGCGACGTGTGACCGAACCCTAATCTGGCCATGATTACAGCTCAGAGACCAGAAAATAGAGTTGTGCTGCAATACCACATGCAACCACTGCGTTAGAATATTGCCATTATTGATGAAAGACTAAATTGGTTCTTACTGACCACAGTCTTTTTTGACATCCTCAGGATCCTTCTCTGGGATCCTCACCTTGGGATTGATGATTATAGCTGAGACTAAACGCTTGACGCTCCCATAGACTTGACTACACCTTGGGGGCAAACTTTGCATTCGCCAGAGACAGTGGCATAACTTGAAGCTGATGGGCCCCAGTGCAAAGTCTTTGCCAGGCCCCCGACTGCATTGTATGGTTTATAGTAATAGTCTACTTGTATGGAAAAGTGACACCTTATGGGCCCCCTAAGGCTCTGGGCCCGGTTGCGACCACATCCTCTGCACCCCCTCAAGTTACGCCCCTGGCCCGAGATGCATAAAGGGTGTCAGTGGACCTCTCTGCTTTCCAAGAAAGATGAGGGTCCCAATGGTGGGACCTGCATTTATCTTCGTTATATATGACATATCCTATGGACATCTCATGAATAACCTAGATGAGGAAAACCCTTTAATTGAGGGGAATTGTAGCAACGCCACCTTTTGGATAGATGTCTGTAAATATTGGGCACAAGAAGATGCTCCAGCCAGTGGAGATTTTTATTAATGTGTTGGGATATTGCATTGATTTGGCTTGATAAGTGTGATATGGACATATGGGGGTCATTTATCAGGGCTTCTTGTGTAGTTTGGGGCTTCGATTGTACCCCATCGCATGACCACCAGCGCAATAAAAAATCCATCAAGGACTTCCATCCAGGGCCGCCATCATGGGGGGTTTAGTGTGACTCTGTTAAGGGGCCCGAGGAGGAGAAGAGGCACCAAGTCACAGAAAACCAAGTTGCAGGGAACTCACTGTGCACACAGGGCCAAATTATCATTCTTTGGAGGTTGGGGGGCCCTAAACTCCCTAGTAGCAGCCCTGCTTCCATCTATGTATCCGCTGTGGAGGGGTCCTGATAGTTCAAAGGTCTTAACATTTACATCCTACATCTCCCCAAACCTTTTACATCACAAAATCTGCTGCTTCTCCTGGTGCCATTTTTAGGGACAAATACCGTCACAATGATTTATGTTGGAAATGTGGAAAACCAGACTGGATTTGTTTAAACTAGATTAGCACAAGATAAATGGTCAAGATAACATTGTACAGAGTTTAATGTACAGATTTGTGAAAAGTCGTATTTCATGAGTGTAAATGTACAGCAGAGCGGTAAACACTTCTATACGACAGCAGAAAGTGGAGAGAAATCAGCCCTGAATGGTTTTCTACCCTGTAATATTATTTGTGAATATAATAATTGGGCAACGTGAGCCGGATACATGTATAGAAAGAACTGGCATTGGGTAGGAAAGTGCAGCCAGATGACTGCAACATTGTCAGAGATTTATGGAGCTTTGGAACCTTGTACACATTGCGGGACCAGAGGTTTGTCCCTTAGTATCGGGCATTCATGTGGTTACCGGCTTACAGATCCTCCCTGATGTCCGTTTTTTTATATAGCTCAATAACAAAGCAACCAAAAACAACATTCTCCCCGCAATTCAGCTTTATATACAGTTAGAACATCATATACTACATAAGATAATACACACAGTGATGTCACAGTACAGGGATAATACAGACAGTGATGTCAGAGTACAGGGATAATACACATAGTGATGTCACAGTACAGGAATAATACACACAGTTATGTCACAGTACAGGGATAATACACAGTGATGTCACAGTACAGAGATAATACACACAGTGATGTCACAGTACAGGGATAATACACACAGTGATGTCACAGTACAGGGATAATGCAGACAGTGATGTCACAGTACAGAGATATACACACAGTGATGTCACAGTGTAGGGATGATACACACAGTGATGTCACAGTAAGGGATAATACACACGTGTGTCACAGTACAGGGATAAACACATAGTGCTGTCACAGTACGGATAAAGCACAAAGTGATGTCTCTTACAGGATAATACACAGTTGATGCACAGTACAGGAAACTACCCACCACGATTTGTTATAAAGGGACGAGGATGGTTAGGGCATGTATAGGACATGAGGATAGCCCTTTTTACAACGAATCCATACATCCTGCTATCTTTGAAAACTTATTGCCTAAATGTAAAATTTTGTAAAGGGGCTACGGGGCGTGAGTTACCGGACATGAGGCTAACACGTCCACGGCTACTCCACACCCCAGTAGCTCTTTACTCCTCCTACCCTGAGATTTCAGCGCCAGTCTGCTCGTAGCTGCAGCCCTCGTCTGAAGAAGCCGGCATCTACGGCTGCGCAAATGCAGAGGCCCTCGGATCGGCCTAGTCACAGCTCTGAGGCCGGAGCGAAGCGGACTGTTAACATGCGCAGAAACCTCCAGCTTCTGGACAGCGCCCGCCGAAGATCTCAGGGTAGAGAGTAAAGAGCTCTGGGGCGTGGAGTAGCCGCGATTTGTAGGCCTCATGTCCGGCCTATCCCACGCCCTCATACAGCCTCTTTACAAATTACATATTAGGGCAAAAAGGTTTTCAAAAAGATTAGAGGAACGGGAGGACTAGCTGCAAAAAGGGCTATCCTCACATCCCATACATGCCCTAACACCAGTTCTACTTTATAGATAGTGCCCTTTCACACCAGTATGACCATACAAGTACAAGCAAACAGTGATCTATTCCAGAAAGGACAGGACTCCCACTGTAGAGACAGCGAATGTTTTGACCTAGTTGGGACAGTGAGTAGACAGTTCGAGAACGAGACAGCCACACAGTCAGTGAGACTGGGGAGAGGCAGATGTCAGAAGAGGACAGCAGAGACCGGTTAGACCAGACCGAAACATAACAGAGACGAGGGAAAAGATAGATACAGTACATACATATAAAATATTTTTTTTATAACCCATTCTATATTACTATCCCGGGTCACGTCGGAATTCCGCGCGGATCTACAAGCTAATATAATTATATCTAGATAACTTACTACGTATATGCCGGATCCCCTCTAGGATTTCACAGAGATTATTTTTAGCTGCTTCCATATGTATGTGTCCCAGGAATCTAGTGAAAAACGTTTTCACCAGACCCAATTACGGAGGCTTTTCTCTGTATACAGGCCGTGCGACTTGTATGTGTAGTACAGAGCCCCAGAGACTCATTGCGCCTCTCGTGAGCCTGAAGCCGTGACACCATTAAAGAGACAGTCCAAGTAAACACACCGGAAACCAAGGCAAAACTAATGCAGATAACTGTAGCGTTAATATATACTATGAGACGATGGTATTTCTCGAGGTGTCACTGATATGGCACGTTTATAGTCATGGTATGTCCGATAATTTCATGTCGCAACTAATGTAAGATAATTACCACATCTAAGATAGACGTGATACAACGGGTGTACAGTAATGTAGACAGCTCTCACTGGACCATGTTCCAATCAGTGTAACCATTGCTGTGAGCTGTATTGGGGATATAATGAATCACTTGTGCATTCTCAAACTGTTTTACAGTTAGAGTACACGAAACCAAATGCGGCACGTAGGAGAAGAGGATTATTGGTGATAAGGAGATTGGAGATACATTGTGTTGATATCAAATAAACAACAACAGACAAGTTTGAATACACATTGTGTATTCGTGTCACTGACCACTGTGTGTATTATTTCTGTGTACTGTGACATCATGTGTGTATTAATCTGTACTGTGACACCACTGTGTGTATTAATCCCTGTCTGTGACATCACTGGTGTATTATCCTTAATGTGAATCACGGTGTATTATCCCTGTACTGTGACTCCAACTGGTATATATCCCTGTACGGTGACATCACTGTGTTATTTTCCCTGTACTGTGCCATCATACTGTGTGTATTATCTCTGTACTGTGATATCACCTGTGTGTAGATCCCTTACTTGACTCACTTGTGATGATCTGTACTGTGATGTCACTGTGTGTATTATCTCTGTACTGTGACTCCACTGTATATATTATCTTACTGTGATACAATGTGTGTTAATCATGTACTGTGACATCACGGGTGTATTATCTCTGTACTGGTGATATCACTGTGTGTAATTATCTCTGTACTGTGACATCACTGTATCTATTATGTCTGTACTGTGAATCAACTGTTGTATTATCTCTTACTGTGATATCACTGTGTGGTATTATCTACTGTAGGTGGACATCACTGTTGTGTATTATCCCTGTACTATGACATCACTGTGTGTACTATCCTGTACTGTGACATCACTGTGTGTATTATCCCTGTACTGTGACATCACTGTGTGATTATCTGTACTGTGACATCACTGTGTGTATTATCCCTTGAGTGGACATCACTGTGTGTATATCCCTGTTACTGTGACTTCACTGTGTGTATTATCCCTGTACTGTGACATCACTGTGTGTATTATCCTGTACTGTGGACTTCACTGTGTGTATTATCCCTGTACTGTGAATCACTGTGTTGTATTATCTCTGTACTGTGACATTACTGTGGTATTATCCCTGTACTGTGACATCATGTGTGTATTATCCTGTACTGTGACATCACTGGTGTATAATCCCCTGTACTGTGACATCACCGTGTTATTATTACCGTTACTGTGACATCATGTTGTATGATCCCTGTACTGTGACATCACCGTTTGCATTATACTGTACGTGACACCACTGTGTGTTATCCTGTACTGGACATACTGTGTATTATGCTTTACTGTGACATCACTGTGTGTATTATCCGTACTGTGACTCACCGTGTGTATTATACCTGTACTGTGACATCACTGTGTGTATATCTCTATACTGTGACATCACTAGTATCTTTCACTGTATATGATGTTAATGTCCTTGTATTACACTGTATGGGCCACCTTTTCTAAAGCCCCTGCGCCCGTTTTGTATCGAAATTGCAGTTCTTTTAAGTGTAAACTGCTTGCACATGTATTTAAGAAGACATGTGTGTTGCGCCGACTCTTGTGTCATGGCTTGCACTTTACACAACTAACAGAAATTCCTGCACATAAGTGGTGTTCCGGGTTTCAATCGGACCATGCGGTCACATTAATCATGAGAAACATGAGAAATCCTGAATCTGGCGCCCTGCAACTATACCAGGCAAACGGCCGGTAGGACTGCTTTTAATAAATGTGGGTTATGTATGATCCCTGTACTATGACATTACGTGTGTATTATTCCTTAGCTGTGACCTCATGGTGGAATTATCACAGTACCTTGACACACTGTATATCTTATGTCTGTACTGTGACATCACTGTGGTGTTATCTCTTGTACTGCGACATGAACTGCGTGCATTATCTCTGTATTGTCACAACTGTGGTATCATGACGGTACTGTGACATTACTGTGTGTTTTGAGGCTGTTCTGTGATATCACTGGTTAGATTGTGGACACAGGGGGCAAATTTACTTACTGGTCTGTCGCGATCTCCAATACGGACGGTCCTAACGAAGATGAGTCAGCCGATCACAACAACAGTGTGCACCTGTGTTCCTGCATCTGACGCTTCCACCCGCGAGGTCCGCAGGAGAGTTCACCTCTTCTTCCGGTGCTTGCAAGTGCGTGTCTTGCGACACAATTCAAAGTTTAATCACTGCGCGTTAGGCCGAATCCGTGTAGAGTTGTCGACGCCTGCCTCGCTCCCCCCTGATTTGTGTGCATGCAAGCCGGCACCGATGCGTCAAATCCGATCGAGCGTGCGCCAAAATCTCCTGGTAATGCCGCGCAAAACGGTAAGTTGTCGGGAACCCGACGAAAAATGCGCTCCGCGGACCCTTAGTAAATGAGCCCCATTATTATTACCTAGAGTATTTTTTATGCATAGGACAATCACGTTGTATGTAAATTATGAGGTAACACAGTCACAGGCTTAGTTTCTCACGTTGAAGGTGGTCTGTGGTGGACATGGTGGTCCTTACAAGTTTTGGCTTTTTGGTCTCAGGGTATTTGTTAATAACAACATACTCCCTGGTGGCTGCAGATTTTACTATAATACAGCATTATTCTGCCATGTTGTGTAAGAATGGTCATCATAACCTACAGTCACTTCAGTATTTGGCACCTTACACTCTATAAACCTCCATATACATCATGAAGCGCCCGGCTCTGAGTGGTGATTCCAAGAGTTTTTACAAGATGCTAAGAGGCAATGGCATGGACAGTATTAAAATACTCTGCTGACACGAGGTCAGTAATGGGATTGGCAGCAAAGAAATATTGGTAGATTTTTAGAGATCAATAATAATTGGAGGTCTGGAATGATCAGCTACTTAATTAAGCCTGGACTCTAGCGTACCTTGTCCTCAGACGGTCAGATGCTGCTGCTGAGGCTGCAAGTTTGTTGTGCAAAGACTTCAGTTGGCCTGGGAAGCTTAACTCTAAAGACGATATGAGCAGAATTATTGGAATGGATCAATAAGATAATCCTGGGGCCGCTATGGAATAATGGAATTTCATAAACTAGTTAGGTCATTGCTCAGAATCACACTAAGGGCAGCTGCCAAGATAAGACCCTCATCCAGAACATCATCAACCTGAGTTCTCCAAAAGTGTGGACTTGACAGTTCTTCATATGAACCCTTTCAGCTAAAGCAGGATGCAGTTTGTCTAATTGTAGCTTATTTTACTTGCTAACACTGATAGAGGAGAACCCAAAAATAAATTGTGGCTTGTTATGGTACTTGGCTCGGCCACCAGAGATGCCAGGAACCAGTTTTCCCCTGCCCCATCCAGACATTTTCCCTTACCTATTATAAGCTGATATTTACAAAAAATTCCATAATTTTGGAAAAGAATCCCCTGAAAGAGTGTTCCAGTTGGGGTGGGATAGTGTTAGCGATTTTGTCCTGGTGCCAACTTGTCATGTTAGTATCTAACTACTACGTTTTTTTCTCGCCCTCTACCCTATTCTTCACCTTATTGTCACGGGTGCCCTGCAACCCGTGTACCCCCGTGTGCCCCAGCACTAGTAAACTCACATTTCCTTGCTCCAGCGGCGATGCCTGTCTCACGCAGCTGTGTAGCTGCCAGCTGCCTGCCCTGAGAAACTGTATTCCAAGCCCTCTGCGATTATCCTGATTCCCATTGTGACTCAATTCTGTGCCTGACTCCGATCCTGTGCTGATTGTCCTGACTACTGCTATGTCCCACTCGATCCTGTGCTGACCTGTCTCGACCTCCTGCCTGTCCTAACCACGAGTTTGCCTGGCGATTCTGTACCACGCCTTGGCTGCCATCGCGGACAAGTTGCCGCCTGTGGAACAACCTGGTGGTACCACGCCACAGCAAGTCCACCCGCTTTGCCGCAAGCTCTGGTGAAACCGGGTACCACTTAGACTTCGCGTCCAGGTCTCGGCTTACATCATCATTCGCGGTGGTTCAGGGATCCACTACCCCTGATCCTGACACTTATTTAGTGTAAGAAACGTCATCCAGTTTAGGGCTGTCGTTTAGGGAGGTCATTGGGTGTCAGGAAGACGTTATGGGTTTATTATTGGGCCCACTTTCCCTTTCCCCCTGATGATGCTTGGACCAAAAAAAATAATATCATTCATAGCCTAAATTCTGTTAAAATCATAAAAATTATGATAATCCAGGATAAAGAGCTAATGGCTGTTATGTGACATGTAATATCAATTCAGCAGATGTCCATCCAATATATATTAATATAAATATAAAAATCCTATTCCTAACCTGTTTAGGTTGGGAATGCCCCTAGCACATAGCGTTGGCTAGCGCTGCAGGCAGCCTGGGTCATTTAAAAGTTCAGTGGCTTGCCCCCTTGTAATAAAGGGTTAAGTATTGGGCCGTGGGCTACGTGACTATGGGTTGGGATCATCGTAGCCACACCTGGTGGGCTGGGGCTTAGGTTTTATAAGGGGGCTGGTGTTTCCGCTCACCCTCTTTTCCTTGAAGAACTTTTCCCTCCCTGCCTCCCTATATATGTTCATGTAAATTATTGTAATGTCACAGCTGGCGTGTGGTGGTTGGGGTGAGGACCTACATGCCCTCCAGGGGCTGGCATTTCAGGTGCCCCTTTAATTCTTATAGTTAATCCTGGAGGATATACGGTTAAGTTAAGTTGATACTCTATGAGTATATGTTATAATGTTGAAACAATTTAAATAAAAGCTGTGCCGACTCACTGATGTCCTAACACATTTTGGTTAAGTAATTCTGCGTGGGTGGCCTTATTTAAGGGGACAAGATGTTTGGGGATTACGGGTATGTCTTTATGCATGCAGTCTCCATGACATTTTTATCCAAGATGACACCATAGTAGGCGCCAGATTGCTCCAGCATTCCTTCCCATTTCTTCCCTTCTCCCTGTACTCCCTTCCCTTTTCCTAGTGGTTTTAGTGGTCCTTCTGGCTCCCTTACATGCAAAGGAATACCTGCTGCCACCTGGTCAAACTTCAATTGGTAGCCTCAGAGCAGCAGGAAACAATCTGGCTCAGCCCCAGCCATTTGCTGCTGCTTCCCCATCCCCACCAGCCCTGAACATTGCAAGTCTATGACCTCCATATCCACCACCTAGATTGCCTACATAGTGGGAGGACCTGCTTTCTGCTTCCCATCATCAGCTCCATCACCTACGACTGCTGCCCTAATCACGTGGCAGGGTGGATGGACCCAAATACTCTCTGCCACATGTGACTGCCTATGTTGTGATATGCCACCCAAGGCACAGATGGCATTGAAACACCCACCACAGACTCCACGGCGGATGACACTGTGGCCAACTATCACCAGGAGTGTAGCTGGATCAGAGCCTGGGAGTGCCCACAGGCCACCCCCATGCCACCATAGCTGATCCCCTGAGTAGGAGGCTGCAGTATACCAGCTGTGGGTGAAGCAATTGCAAGTTACTAACAAGGACTTTGTGTGTGCCCTTTGTACCTGAAGTTTCTGTACCACCTACTTTTGGAGATTGTCAACAATTATGCATTGTCAATTTTTTTTTTTACAAATCTGCCACTTTTCTGGCACCGATTCAAATATAAGATTCTTCTCTGATTCACTGAGGACAAACAATGTTGATCCAGTTTGTTTAGAAACTTGTATATAAACCACTCCAGTCCTCTAAGACATTTTATAAATCTTGTTTCCTTCATTTTCTAAAAATGAATTTGAGGTTAACGTTACAGTCAACCGACCCCTAATTGTAACCCAGACCCTAACACTAACCCCAAGAAAAAAATTGTAATAACAAATAAATTTTTTTTTCTAAAACTTCTTCTCTTTTATCTCTAGACCATGTTGTATTCTCCTTAGGAGCATCACCTTTCCCTTCTCAACAAATACGTTCAGATTAGAAAATCAATACCGGTACTTAAAAAAGGTGACATCAAACTCCTTAATACCAGATATCCAAAACTCTCGGCCATATTTTTGGACTCTCGTGTTGGCATCTACTTTTCCTCGTATAGTTTGTTTTACCGTTAAACCATCCAACCCTCAATGACCCTTGTCATTAAAGTCGGTAAGGAAGTTAAGTAGGCCACACACAATGTTGTGTTCAATTTTTTGATAGTATTACTCTTCATTTATGCATATATAATATATATAATAATGGTTGGTTGATTAGATTGTGAGCCCCATTGGGGACAGGGACTGATTGGCAATCTCTGTGCACGCTGGGTATTCTGTATGCGCTAAATAAATAAAGAAATATTATATACACCGTATTTTTCAGACTATAAAGCCAACCGGATTATAAGGTTCACAATCAAAATGCCTGCAAAACGTCTAGGTTATATATAAGGCGCACCTGATTATAAGGATGGATGACCAGCAGGTGGCGACCTGTGACAATTCAAAGCAACTGTTGTCTGTAAGTATGGTTCAATATAAGGCGCACCTGATTATAAGGTGAATGACCAGCAGGTGGCAGACTGTGCACAATAAAGAGCTGTGTCTGAGGTTCATGTTAATATATAGGCGCACTGGACTATAAGGCGCACCTTTGATTTCTGAGAAAATCTAAGGATTTTTTGTGTGCCTTATAGTCCGAGAAATACGGATACTTGGATCAGACATGTGTGTGCATTTTCGATGGTAAGAGGAGGTTGAGCTGTTGCCAGAGACCTCCGATGAAAATGATGAGTCCTACTGAAATCAACAGGCCCAATCATTACTATATTTTCTGAGTAGAGTTGACACACACAATATTACATGAATTACTACGATGGTGTAGAAGCGATCATACCGGTGTACTATCAAGATGAACAAACTTAGAAGAAAACTGGTGCTTGATAGTTCAATCAAAATGAGCAGCGGCAATGACTTTGGGCTTTCATGGCAATAATTAGGCAGGTAACCGAGACTCTGCCCTTTTGTTCCCCAATTGATCAAAACAGGGAGAATTAAATGAACGGTTAAACTACAGCAATTCAGTAAAATTGCTTCAATAAGAGTGGTGAAAAGTCACAGAGATCCGGTAGAGCGCTTATTCACAACTTATCAGTAAATGACTCATTACCCAAATGAAGTCTTTCGTGTCCATACTAGAATATTTTAAGTAATGTGTATGTAGTCATATGATGGGTGTAGCTGATCCTAAAATGGTGGCAAAATAATTCTGTACTTTAAGCTTTAATTATAAAGGTCAAATTGGCATTCAGGCCAGTGGGCCACATTTACTAAGGTCCTTGAACCGGTTTTTCTGTCAGACTTTGCACGTTCTTTTTGGTGCAAACTGCTTGTACAGGAATTTAAGAAGTGTCCGTGCCACGTTTGTGTGACACACGACTATTCTTCACGCGCACTAAAAGGCGTTCGGTGCACAGTCGTACCGAACATGCAGAGTCCGACGAATTGTGGCCCACGCCCAATGTTTACCCCTTAACATCCAGGCCCTTTTTCTTTTTATTTTTACCACCCTCCTTCAAAATCTATAACTTTTTTATTTTTCCATGTAAAGAGCTGTATGAGGGTTGTTTCTGTGTAACAAATTGCATTGATAGTGACAGTATTTAATATTCCATACCGTGTACGGGAGCAGGAAAAAATTACAAATTCAGTAAATTGGTAAAAAATGTTTCATTTTACACCTTTCACTGATACCCCCAAATGACACGTCTACTTTATTCTATGGGTCGGTACCATCACGAGGATACCACATTTCTATCGGTTTTATCATTTTTTTTCAGATTTGGGCATTATTTTCTGTACGGGGTTAAACGCCTGGAGTACAGGTTATTATATTTTGATAGATCTGAATTTTGGGACACGGTGATACCTAACATGATTTTGCTGTTTATATATTATATCATCTCTAAAGAAAGGGGTGTGATGTGATTGAATTTTAGGTTTTTTAATATTAATTTTTTTTACTTTTTTTTTTTACTATTTTTCAGACCCCTACAGTACTTTAACCTAGAATGTGATTGATTACCGCAGTAAATGAAGATTTTTACACATCATATATTACAATGTGAAATCGCACATTAGAATTGATGAGTTAAAATCTGAATCCTCTGGTCCTTGAATGATCCAGGCTGTCATGGTAACTGACAGAATCCAAGATGCACCGTCCATGCGATTTAAAAGTGTTTTAAGGGTTAACACCGCGATCGATGCTTGCACTGACCGCGGGTGTTACTGTTGGGTGTTTCCTGCGATATGCAGTTACCGTACACCTTGTATACTCCATACACCCGTAGCGGACGTGTGACGTGCAGATACTACATTTCAGTAGGGGTTAAGAAAACACCAAAAAAGTTGGTGCACTCTGCAGGCGCAGTGCAAGGTCGCCAGATTATGAATCTGGCTGCTCTACACTATACACAGGCAAACTGCACATAGTGACGTTTGCAACTGTTTTTATAAATGTGGGCCACAATCTCTTAAGTAAATCTACCACCAGATGAAGGATTGTAAACCAACCACGCTGAATACTGGCATGTGCCCCCTCTGCCAGGTTCTGCTCTTCTTTAAGTCATTTTATGCCTGTTTTTACGAAAACTTTTTTAAAACATTATGCAAATGGACCTCATGGGCTACGGGCTCCTTGGATGTCAATGGAGCCTGGTGCTCTCAGGATCATTTGCATACATTTTAAAACCTTTATTTCTTAAAAAAACAGGGTATAAGAAACTACAAGAAGAGCAGAACCTGAAAGAGGGGGCACACACCAGTATATCAATGTGCTTAGTTTGCAATCCTTCATCCTGGTGGTAGATGTCCTTTAATGTAACACAAGTATTGGTGTGTTTGAAAGGTGGCATCACTGTGTGTATCATGTCTGTACTGTGACATCACTGTGTGTATTATTCCTGTACTGTGACATCACTGTTGTATTATCTCTGTACTGTGACATCACTATATATTTATATTTGTACTGTGATATCACTGTGTGTATATCTCTGTACTGTGACATCACTGTGGGTATATATCCCTTTACTGGAATCGTGTGTTGTATTATCCACTGTACGTGACATCACTGTGGTATTCATTCTGTGACTGTGAATCACTGGTGTATGATCCCTGTACTGTGACATCACTGTGTGTATTATCCCTTTACTGTATATCACTGTGTGTATTATCCCTGTACTGTGACATCACTGTGTGTATTATCTCTGTACTGTGACATCACTGTGTGTATTATCTCTGTACTGTGGCGATCACTGTGTGTATTATCTGTACTTGTGTGACATCACTGTGTGTATTATCCCTGTATGTGACATCACTGTGTATAATACCCTGTACTGTGACATCACTGTGTGTGTATATTTCTGTACTGCAACATCACTGTGTGTTATTATCCCTGTAGTGTGCACATCACTGTGTGTATTATCCCTGTACTGTGACATCACTGTGTGTATTATCCTAGGTGACAAAACTGGGTATTATCCCTGTACTGTGACATCACTGTGTTGTAGTATCCCTGTACTGTGACATCACGGTGTGTATTATCCTTGTACTGTGACACCACTGTGTGATTATCCTGTACTGTGACATCACTGTGTGTATTATCTCTGTACTGTGACAAAACTGTGTGTATTCTACCTGTATGTGACTCAACTGTGTGTATTAATCCCTGTACGGTGACATCACTGTGTGTATATCCCTGTACGGTGACATCACTGTGTGTATTACTCTGCACTGTGACAAAACTGTGTGTATGTGATATGTGTGTGTATTTATCCCTTTACTGTGATATCGCTGTGTGTATTATCCTGTACTGTGACATCACTGTGTGTATTATCTCTGTACTGTGACATCACTGTGTGTATTACCCTGTACTGTGACTCACTGTGTTATCCTTTACGTGATATCACTGTGTGTATTATCCCGTACTGTGGACATCACTGCTGTGTATTATCTCTGTACTGTGACATCACTGTGTGTATTATCTCCTGTACTGTGGCAATCACTGTGTGTATATTTCTGTACTGTGACATCACTGTGTGTATTATCTCTGTACTGTGGCATACACTGTGGGTATATTCTGCCTACTGTGACATCACTGTGTGTATTATCCCTGTACTGCAACATCACTGTGTGTATTATCCCTGTTAGTGTGACATCACTTGTGTATTATCCTTGTACTGTGACATCACTGTGTGTATTTTCCTGTACTGTGACATCACTGTGTGTATTATCCCTGTACTGCAACATCACTGTGTGTATATATCCCTGTAGTGGACATCACTGTGTGTATTATCCCTGTACGTGACATCACTGTGGTGTATTATCTATGTACTGTGACAAAACTGTGGTGTAGTATCCTGTACTGTGACATCACTGTGTGTATTATCGTCTGTTACGGTGACATCCACTGTGTGTATTATCCCTGTACTGTGACATCACTGTGTGTATTATCTTGTACTGTGACACCACTGGTGTATATCCCTGTACTGTGACATCACTGTGTGTATTATCTCGTTACTGTGACAAAACTGTTGTTATTACCTGTATTGTGACATCACTGTGTGTATTATCTCTGTACGTGACAACTGTGTGTATTCTCCTATGTGACATCACTGTGTGTATTATCCCTGTTGTACGGTGACATCACTGTGTGTATTACTCTGCACTGTGACAAAACTGTGTGTATTGTGACATCGCTGTGTGTATTATCCGTTACTGTGATATCGCTGTGTGTATTATCCTGTACTGTGACATCACGTGTGTATTAATCTCTGTACGTGACATCACTGTGTGTATTATCCCTGTACTGTGACACACTGTGTGTATTATCCTTTACTGTGATATCCGTGGGTATTATCCTGACTGTGGACATCACTGTGTGTATATTCTCCTGTACTGTGACATCACTGTGTGTATTACTCGTACTGGGACATCACTGTGTGTATTATTTCTGTACTGTGACATCACGGGTGTATTATCTCTGTACTGTGGCATCACTGTGTGTCTTATTCCTGTACTGTGACATCACTGTGTGTATTATCCTTGTACTGCAACACCACTGTGTGTATTTCCCTGTAGTGTGACATCATGTGTGTTTATCCTGTACTGTGACATAACACTGTGTGTATATCTATGTATCTGTGACAAACTTGTGTGTATATATCCCTGTATCTGTGACATCACTGTGTGTCTTATCCCTGTACTGTGACATCACGTGTGTATTATCTTGTACTGTGACACCACTGTGTGTATTATCCACTGTGTACGTGACTCACGGTGTGTGTATTCTCTCTGTACTGTGACAAACTGGTTATTCTACCTGTATGTGACATACCTGTGTGTATACCTGTACTGTGACAACACTGGGGTGTATCCTATACTTGTACGTGTGACATCACTGTGTGTATTATCCCTGTACTGTGACATCACTGTGTGTTATTATCATGTACTGTGACATCTCTGTGTGTTATCTGTTGTGCATGTGTGATACCCTGTACTGTGTACATCACGTTGTATTATCCCTGTACTGTGACATCACTGTGTGTATTATCCCTGTACTGTGACATCACTGTGTGTATTATCCTGTACTGTGACATCACTGTGTGTATTATCCCTGTACTGTGACATCACTGTGTGATATTATCCCTGTACTGTGACATACTGTGTGATATCCCTGCTACTGTGACATTCACTGTGTGTATTATCCCTGTTACGTTGGACAATTCACTGTGTGTATTATCCCTGTAGTGTGACATCACGTGTGTATTATCCCTATACTGATATCACTGTGTGTATTATCCCTGTACTGTGACATCACTGGTGTATTATCCCTGTATTGTGACATTACGTGTGTATTATCCTTACTGAGACATCACTGTTGTATTATCCCCATACTGTGACAACACTTTGTAATTATCTCTGTACTGTGACATACTGTGGTATTATCCTGTTACTGTGACATCACTGTGTGTGATTACCTCTGTACTGTGACATCACTGTGTGTATAATCCCTGTACTGTGACACACTGATATCCCGTATGTGACCACTAGTTTTCTCTGTACTTGACAACTGTGTGTATTATCCCTGTACGTGACATCACTTTGTATATTATCTCTGTACGTGCATACACTTTGGTATTATTGAATGTGACTTCACTGTGTGTATATCCCTGTACTGGTGACCATCACGTGGTATACTCCTGTTCTGTGACATCACTTGTGATTATCCTGTACTGTGATATCCCTTTGATTATTATCTCTGTACTGTGACATCACTGTGTGTATTATACCTGTACTGTGACATCACTGTTGTATATCCTCTGTACTGTTGACATCACGTGTGTTATTATCCTGTACTGTGACCTTACTGTGTCTTATCCCTGTACTGTGACATCACTGTGTATTATGATCTCTGTACTGTGACATCACTGTGTGTATTATCGCTGTACTGTGACATACACTTTGTGTATTCTATCTGTACTGTGACTTCACTGTGTGTATTCATCCCCTGTACTTGTGACCTCCCGTGATTATCCCATGTCACAGTACAGAGATAATATACAAAGTGATGTCACAGTACAGGGATAATACACACAGTTTTGTCAAAGTACAGAGATAATACACATAGTGATGTCACAATACAGGGATAATACACACAGTGATGTCACAGTACAGGGATTATACACACAGTGATGTCACAGTACAGAGGTAATACACACAGTGATGTCACAGTACAGGGATAATACACACAGTGATGTCACAGTACAGAGATAATATACAAAGTGTTGTCACAGTATGGGGATAATACACACAGTGATGTCTCAGTATAGGGATAATACACACTGTAATGTCACAATACAGGGATAATACACACAGTGATGTCACAGTACAGGGATAATACACACAGTGATATCACAGTATAGGGATAATACACACTGTGATGTCACAGTACAAGGATAATACACACAGGGATCATTCACACATGATGTCACAGTACAGGGATAATACAAACAGTGTCAGAGTGGTGTCACAGGACAGGGATAATACACACAGTGATGTCACTGTACAAGGATAATACAAACAGTGATGTCACAGTACGGGAAGATTAATACAAACAGTGATGTCACAGTACAAGGATACACACAGTGATGTCACAGTACAGGGAAACACACAGAGATTCACAGTACATGGATAAACACACGTGATGTCAACAGTACAGGGAGAATACACACAGTGATGTCACAGTACAGAGTATAATACCCACAGTGATGTACAGTACAGGGATAATACACACAAGTTGATGTCACAATACAGGATAAGACACACAGTGATTGCACAGTACAGGATAATACACACAGTGATGGTCACAGTACAGGGATAATACACACAGTGGATGTCACAGTACAAGGATAATACACACAGTGATGTAACGTACAGGATAAACACACAGTGATGTCAAGTACAGGGATAATACACACAGTTTGTACAGTAATAGATATACACACAGTGATGTCACAGGACAGCGGATAAACACACAGTGATGTCACATACAGGGATAATACACACAGTGGATGTTCAGTACAGGGATAATACCACACAGTGATGTCACAGAGTACAGGAATAATACACACAGGGATTGCCACAGTAAGAGATATAACACAGTGATGTCACAGTACAGAAATAATACACACAGTTGATGCCACAGTACAGAGGTAATACACACAGTGATGTCACGTACAGGATAATACACACAGTGATGTCCAGTACAGGGATAACACACAGGTTCACAGTAAAGGATAATACACACAGTGATGTCTACAGTACAGGGATAATACACACAGGATGTCCAGTACAGAGATAATACACACGTGATGTCACAGTACAGGGATAATACACACAGGATATCACAAGTAAAGGGAATAATACACCAGCAGTGTCAAATAACACAGTTTTGTCACAGTGCAGAGTAATACACACAGTGATGTCACCGTACAGGGAGTAATACACACAGTTGATGTCACACAGGTAAATACACACAGATTTGTCACAGTACAGAGATAATACACACAGTGATGTCACAAATACAGGTGAATACAACAGTTTGTCACAGAACAGAGAGAATACACACAGTGATGTCACAGTACAGGGTAATACACACAGTGGTGTCAACAGTATCAGGATAATAACACAGTGATGGACACAGTACACGGGATAATACACACAGTGATGTCACAGTAACAGAAATAATCACACAGTGATGTAACACACAGGGATGTCACAGTACAGAGATAATAAACACAGTGATGTCACAAAACAGGGATTATACGGACATTGATGTCACATTACAGGGATAAAACACACAGTGATGTCACAGGACAGAGATAATACACACAGTGATGTCACAGTACAGAGATAATACACACAGTGATGTCACAGTACAGGGATAATACACACAGTGATGTCACAGTACAGGAATAATACACACAGTG